>JAMYXO010000041.1:67500-112500 GCA_033310375.1 Conus canariensis | reverse complement strand
TCTTCTTGATCAGCATTAAAAAAAAAAAGTCTCAAATTCTGTGGCCCTTCATGCCCTGCTCTCATGGTGACCTCAGTTTGATGTCCTCTCCACGTCTGTGGCCTTGGTTTGGTTCCGTCGGGGTCACCGGTATCGGTCGAGTCCATGGCGGCTGTCGTTGGACGGACGTGAAGGCGCCCTCAGGAGGGAGAGCTCACTCACGCCGGCTCCGCGACTAAGCAATTGTTGTCGCCAGTAGGGGGCTTAGTAGGTGGTGTCCTGCGTATGTTAGATCAGAACAGGCACCACTGAACACCACCGAAGTGACTCGGCAGCAGTGCAGTGTCTCCTCCGGTGGGTTGCCTCTTGACGACTTGACATTGACTGCTCCCTGTAGATTGCTGGTGCCGGGGCTGCGGCGGGGCCGACCGGGCTGTGGCTGTGGACGGGGTGTCGGAATGAGCGCGCGCGCGGGCACGCATGCACGCACACTCTCACGCACACCCCACACACACACACACACACACAACCACACACACACCCCGCACAACATATACATTTACACACGCTCTTGCACATTGACATACACACAATCATGCACGCACACACTCACACACGCACGCGCGCGTGCGCACACACAGAATCACACACACACACACCACACACACACACACACACACACACACACACACACACACACACACACACACACACAAAAGGGAGAGAGAGAGAGAGAGAGAGAGAGAGAGAGAAAAGAGAGACAGAGACAGACAGACAGAGACAGAGAGCAGAGACAGAGTCAGACAGACAGACAGGCAGAGATTTATTTTCACAGCTGAATTGATAGCTGTCGTACTAACTGTACAGTGTGTAGTAAACCTTTCAAAGATATTTTAAAAATGTTTTAGCTGACTGAAAATCAGTGTTTTGTACCTTAGAGTCTTTAAGTACAAATACGTGGCCCTTCCTGTTTGCGAAATACCTAATTCAGTGTGAAACATGGGCATGCATGTGGATCATTCGTTGAAAGTTAATAAGGGCAGTGTCACAGAGTGTTGGTGGATTCCATCTCCTGTTGACATATGGGGCGATGAAGTGGCTGACAGTAAAGGGCAGTGTCACAGAGTGTTGGTGGATTCCATCTCCTGTTGACATATGGGGCGATTAGGAAGATGGCTTTGGACAGGGGTAAGTTAAGAAGGGCAGTGTCACAGAGTGTTGCTGGATTCCATCTCCTGTTGACATATGGGGCGATGAAGTGGCTGACAGTAAAGGGCAGTGTCACAGAGTGTTGCTGGATTCCACCTCCTGTTGACATATGGGGCGATGAAGTGGCTGACAAATCAGCTTTAAAAAGGGCAGAACAGACAACGCTGCAGATTGAAACATTCCTCTGTGGCTTGGTGAAATCACAGGCTGTTAGAAATGACAAAATGGGTTGGGTTTAATCAAGGTGTCGATGAGGGGATTCTTTACCCAAGAAACCAATTTTCCCTTTGGAGGTTATAAGAAAAAAAGCTGTAGAATTCACCATTATATTATACTACACTCATTATATTTCCTGTTTTCCACTTAAGAATATATGCTCTGAAAACGAAGTTCGGGAAACATATAAATCGCCTATGGTGTGAACAGATCACACTTCATCACATTTTATTTCATCGTCAAAAGATACCATTTTTCCTTTTAGATCCATTTACGTCAAATAAATATTCACACACACAAAAAAACTTGCAACAATTACTTTGCCGTCCTAAAACCTTTTAGCGAAAGCCTTCGAATCAGTAACTCATGGCGCCATTAGAGCATTTCTTTACAGGATTTTATGAAAGTTAATGCTGAAAGCATTTCTTATTCTATTCCAGGGGTATTCTGTGGGTTTAAGCACAATGATGTCACACACTATTAATGAAATGTTCATAGTTTCTGCACAAGTCACTCACCTTCCCCTTACTCCTCTCTTCTCTCTCTCTCTCTCTCTCTCTCAACACACACCACCGCGCACTCGCGTGCGCGCGCGCTGCGCCGCCAAACACACACACACACACACACACCACACACACACACACACACACTCACATACACACACATGCTCACACACACGCGCGCCGCGCGCCACACACACACACACACACACACACACACACACACACACACACACACGCACGCACGCACGCACGCACGCACGCACCACGCACACACACACACACACCACACACACACACACACACACACACACACACAGAGGGACACACACGGGTCTTATATCACTTAAGTAAAAGAATGTAAACAACGAACACACACAAACGCCGGACAATGAACGGAGAGGTGGATGATTAACAACGATGTTACGATCATATACAATGTCTGTCTCTGCTTGTCTGTCCGTTTGGTCTGTCTGTTTGTATGTTTGTCTGTCTTAGTCTCTCTCTCTGTGTCTCCCGTCTCTGTCTCTCTGATTCCCTTCTGTGTCTGTCTGTCTGTCTGTCTGTCTGTCTGTCTGTCTGTCTCTCTCTCTCTCTCTCTCTCTCTCTCTCTCTCTCTCCCTCTCTCTCTCTCTCTCTCTAAGCCTCTAAAATCAGCTGATTGGCTCATTGGTTTTATGTCTCACCATCCCTTCCCCATTCCGTTTTTGTATTGTGACCAAAGGCCAAGGCCCAAAATATGGTTAGTTTAGCAGCCCCCCTCCCTCCCTTTTTTTCTTCTTTTTTTCTTCAATCTTTCATGAAGGCTTATGCTTGTAATATCTGATACTTTACAATACACAGTGTTCACTTAGAGTCGTGTGATATCTGATACTTTATAATACACAGTGTTCACTTAGAGTCGTGTAATATCTGATACTTTACAATACACAGTGTTATTTAATCTGTGAACTATACTTATAATACACGTGTCACTTAGTCGTGTAATATCTGATACTTTACAATGCACAGTGTTCACTTAGAGTCTGGCCCTTACCGCTAGTCAAACGCATCTGGTTTCTATTTACAAATTTACAAGAACAATTTCGTTCCTTGCAAAGAAGGTTCTGTTTTCACCTCAAACACATTTCACATTATCAATACCATGACACATTAAGTGAATATACATACAGCGTTCAGGAAGAAGCGTCAAAATCATATAAACTGTTCTCATATATACAATACGTGACGAGCTGAACTAGTTAGCAGAGGTATCAATCATTTTCGAACATTATATAGAGCACCAGTCTTATGCAAAAGCTTACGGTGAAAGCAAAAGCTTCAGACTCATTACTGAAGGAAATGGATAAGGACATTAGACACAAGGCTTCCAAATGGATGTCATGTTAAGACAAATTTGTAACAACCCTATCCAAATGTACCTGTGAACAACATTGATGATTTGCAAAATATTTATATCTTTTTCAAATGACATTTATGATATATCGTACACAGTCACAAACAGGACTGCATTCACATTATTCTGTGGTTTCATTTTCATTGTGAGTTATGGAGCGTATGTTATGTTTTTGAAGTACATTGGTTACAGTATAACTAAACACACACACCCCACACACACACCACAGCGCGCGCGCGCGCACGCACGCACGCACGCACACACACAACTTGCATTATTGAGTGGGATTGGATAGCAGGAAAGTGCCACGATTGAGATCCATTGGATTAGTTCCCATCCTGTTATTGTACACACAACTTGCATAATTGATGGATTGTTAGCAGGAAAGTGCCACGATTGAGACCCATTGGTTAGTTCTCATCCTGTTATTGTGTCTCTGATCTAGTTTCTCAGAATGATTTTTTTTTTCTAGTTCTAGTTGATGACATCACACAGTATGATGTCAGAACTTGTGTAATATATTTATGACGTCAATTCTTTGCTCTGTCCATTTGCCAAAGATGGACATTATGTAGTCGTATTGTTTTTTGTTTTTTTTCTCTTGAAAAAGGCCACGTGGCCAAAAAATTGAAGATTGGAATTGTGATCCTGTGTAAAATCATATCGTTCACCGCAGATCTCTAAACGAGGCCTTCAAAACTATTTCACAGACGCCTTGGTGTGGACTACACTGTCTCATAGAAGTACTCAGCAGGAATCGCTTAAATCGCCAGGAATCACAGAGATGTACGTGGTTTCCGCATAGTTATGTCAGTGACTGGTACCACTCATTACCCTTACTCCGTTGGGAAAATTGCTTCACTTAATACTGTAGTCGGTTTCTTGCCAACGCCAACTCCAACAACAATCCCAACCATAAAGCAAACATGATAATATAGTCACTGTTCATCTAACCTACTCACAGGGAAGTGTGTGTGTGTGTGTGTGTGTGTGTGTGTGTGTGTGTGTGTGTTGTGTGTGTGTGTGTGTGGTGGTGAAGGGTGGACTTTTCTGTATTGTGTTTCTTTTATCCATCACCCACCGCCGCCCCACCCAACACACCTACCTCGTTTTCTATTGTCCTCATCCCCATCCATTTTCTGATTGTTGTTGACAGCATCGGATACCTTTATGACTGCGTATACATACATGTTTTCTTTGCCAAGCCTTTGCACATTAATGTATGTTTGTTGTGTGTGTGTGTGTGTGTGTGTGTGTGTGTGTGTGTGTGTGTGTGTGTGTGTGTGTGTGTGTGTGTGTGAATCACGTACTCCGTAATCCTGTGTGTCTATCATTTCTATCATATTTCTCTCTCCCTTTGTGTTGTAAAATCTTATCACATAATTTAGCTTAGCAAAGACAAATTTGAACAAAAAGGCCCGGCCTAAGATATCGATTTTTGATCGAATAAAGCTTTTCTTGCTTCTGAGTTCGGAGCTCTCTCTCTCTCTCTCTCTCTCTCTCTCTCTCTCTCTCTCTCTCTCTCTCTCTCTCTCTCTCTCTCTCTCTCTCTTCTTCTTCAAGCTGCTCTGTTCCTGTCTCTTTCTGTCTGTACTATCTGTGCTGTTAACCATCACCGTTCCCTGTACCAAAATGTAACGATCATAGTGCGCTTTGTATTCTTTCTGTCTGTACTGTCTGTGCTGTTAACCATCACCGTTCCCTGACCAAAATGTAACGATCATAGTGCGCTTTGTATTCTTTCTGTCTGTACTTGCTTGAAGCGTGAGTGGACGCACGCACGTACGCACCCCACCCCCCACCCCCCACACACGCCCACAACACACACACGCCACACACACACACACACACACACACACACACACACACACACACACACACACACACACACAACATTTATCTCTCTCTCTCTCTCTCTCTCTCTCTCTCTCTCTCTCTCTCTCTCTCCTCTCTCTCCCTCTGATCTCTATTTCTTGCCCCTAATCCTCAACCCTCACTCAACCCCCACCATCCCCACCCACCCACCCACACACCCCGCTCCCCGACCCTCCTCACATAAGCTTCGCTAAGCCATTGTCATAACGATGGGCAAATCGTTTATCAGCATTGCTTTTCCTCCACTACCAGTTAAAAAAAAAAGTCCGAACATGAAAATCCAGCTGTCACCATAACGACAACCTCAGGGAATAATTCACGATGCCTTCCTTTCTGCTGCAAACTTGATTTCTATAAAGTCCTGTGAGGAAAATCTGTCTACCCGCCCAATACGTCGTTTAGGATCTGTGAATGTTTGGCTTGGCCTGGTTCTTAGCAGTAAAGCTGGATTATCAGTAAAAGCGCTCAAAGAGATATACTGACAGGTCTGGTGCCCTTTCCCCTCCCGTTTTCTCCTGTCCCCTACCTTGCCCCCCCCCCCCCCTCCCTGCCCCCATTCCCCCCTTTGAAAACAGAACAACATTTCTCCTCATTAACTTCCAACTCCTTCCTTTCATTCCTCTCTCTCTCTGTCTCTGTCTCTGTCTCTGTCTCTCTCTCTCTCTCTCTCTCTCTCTCCAAAGGAGAGCGTGGTAAGAAGAGACGGGAAGGTGCACTTTATCCCAGGTCATTTGGAACTATCGTACCTTGCCCATGATAAATTGAGAACCGATGGAAGAGGCCCAGCGAAACGTGAGGTAGGCCATGGGAGGGCAGTGTCTTCTTCTCAGGCCATGGAGAGCAGTGTCTTCTTTCTTTCTTTCTTTTCTTGCTTTTCTTTCTGGAAACAGTCAGTTCACTATGGGTTTTGAGGCGCTGAGTTATTGATTCGGAATGACGGCAGTGTTGGCCTTGCATTTACCAGAAGAGGTGTGCTCCCCTCTATCCCTCAACACGCGTGTGCGTGGAAGAGATTTGGTAATCACATGCACTCATACACACACATTCTTGCACATCTGCAAACTGCATACACTCACATATGCGTATTTGCGAGTGTTCACACACACACACATGCATGCACACACACACACACACACACACACACACACACACACACACACGCACACACACGCACGCACGCGACACGACACACAAGATGGCGGCTATGGTAAATAGCTAATCTACACGCCTGCTGAGTTTTTTGCCGAAGTTCCTGAGAATGACCAGGTTCCCCCAAACAAGAGTCTGTAAGCGCGGTCCTTCAGCGTTGACGACTCTGATTTTGGATACCGGCGAATTACTAAAAAAGAAATCTACCAAGAAATTGAAACAAGGAAAATCGAGAGCCGAGGACCGTTTCTTCGCCTCAGACCAACCGACCTGTGGAACGGTTCGTTCTTCCAGTCACAGGCCTGTCAACAAGTCTGGCGCCGTGAGTACTGTTTCAGAGCTGAAAAGTGTGATAGAAATGCTATGCGATCGCATTTCTGGCTTAGAAGAAACTATACGAAATCAAAATGAAAAAAATTGACATGATCCTAAATAAGAACTGGACGACGACCAAGATCAGCATTGCCACCCAGACTGCCGAACTGCCAGCATACACATCATACGCTGAAGCGGTCAGCTCGGGGCCAGTGCCATCGCCCGCGGAGCAGCAGAAGAGAGGCCCTCCACACAAAAAAACGACCAAAAAACCCAAAGACAAAGAAAGCGCCGATCCATTGAAAAATAGAACTCAACAAAAACAGCGAATTGACGTAAAAAACCATTACGTCAAACAGACAACAACACGTCACGATTCTGCATCTAGAGGAAAGAAGAAAGAAGAAAGAACTGAATTTGATCTCCCCCGTCTCCTTGTTTTACACGATTCTGTGACCAGCAAAGTCAATGATGAGAGACTTGGAGATTCCTTTGGATTCCAAGCAGAATCGTGGAAAAATTTCAAGATTAAGGACATCCAAAAGACATTTGAATCGGCATACCGAAGACACGATGCACTACTGATCCACTGTGGAGTAAATGATCTAAAGTCAACATCTCCCATGGACTGCAGTAGAGATCTGGTGCAGTGTGTCAGACACATCAAGAAAGAAAATCCTGGTCTAAAAATAATTGTTAGTAAAGCAGCACCAGTCACAGATACTCAGCTCAACATCAAGAGAGATCTGTTCAACGCCCTCCTGACATCGGAGCTAAATGAAGATAAGGACGTCAGCCTGATCAGCCATAACAACCTCCGCACTAGCTCCTGGCATCTCCGTGACGGCCTCCACCCCACCCACCTACAGTGGTGCCAGCGTCCTGGCCAGGAACATCGGGCGCCACGTGAGAGACCTGCTGTGGAGCCGACCCAGGAAGACCCGACGATCGAGGCACCAGCCACCCTGGTACTACCAGCCCTATCCGGATCCTCTGCTCTACAGTCTGGGCCCCAGGAGCAACAGGTTCAGCGTGCTTGGCGACTGGTGAAAGTAGAACTTTGTCAAATTCCAGCACCACTTGTGACTATAGTGTAACTCACGCTAATATTTCAATTGCAGCATACGAAAATCATCATCCATTTTGTATTGACTCAGACATTCATTAAGTGTATTTGTTGTTAACTTTATCTAAATATCGTTTGTATTAACTTACAGATAAGTTAAAAATTCTGGTCATAAGTTAAAATTCTGATGTTAAAAGACGGCCCTTTTAAGGTATTTCAGTGGAACTGTCGATCTATTATAACTTCCATTGACCAGTTAACACAAAAACTTGCAGAAGAAAACTACAGTGTGTTGGCCTTACAATCCCTAAACACACATAGAAATAAGTTACCTAAACTCGCTGGCTATTATTTCCCCCCAATTGTTCAACAGGGGAACACTAATGATAAAATCAACGCAGCCATTTACATCAAGGAAGGAGAGAACTACATCTCCTGTGCAAGTCCCGTTCCACCAGACACACCTGACTCCTGTTCTTGCGCAGTCAGGGTTCAGGTAAATACTAACATCGTTTTAACTGTTGTGTCCGTCTATCTACCACGGGGACCTAACGAGCACAATTCTGAATGGTTACGATCTTTTCATTTAAGACCAGATGAAAACAATAGATATCTTATAACTGGAGATTTTAATGCTCATTCCCCGTTTTGGGAAAAGGATTGCCAGTTGATTACTAGTAACCGTTTTATTGAAAATCTCGTCGACTCGTCCTTATATCTTTTGAATGACGGGAGAATAACACGCGTTCCTGACAACCCTAAGCACAAGCCAAGTGCAATAGATCTAACTTTGATATCTCCAGATCTAGCACCACTTTGTGATTGGCAAACCCTCGATGACACACTCAATAGTGATCATATTCCAGTCATTACTACCTTCGAAACTACAAGGCTTGAACCAATAGATTTGACAAAGGAAAAAGTCCCAAAATATAATTATAAATTAGCTAACTGGGGTAAATTCACGGACTTGCTAAAAACTTTCTTCGTCGACACAAAAGAACTTGATACAAAAACTATTGACGACCTATACGATCGGTTTCAGAATGCTATGCTTTCTGCCGCGAATCAGTCAATACCTATGATAAAACATGTTAAATCAAGTTCGAAAAAGCACACAGGTAATGTCTGGTGGAATGAGACGTGTGAAAAAGAGAAAAGAAGAAGAACATCAAACTGAGAGAATATTTACGAAGTAAAGGAGAAGAGCGCGCTGAAAAGCTTCTTGAGAAAAAAAGAGCCAAAAATCATTTTAATTACATCACAGCACAAGCAAAACAGCAATACTGGTCTAACTTTTGTAAGAATGAAATAACAAATTATAAAGATTTTCAAAAAGTGTGGGAAAAGTTACGAACAATGAAAAATGGAGTAAACTTGCCAAGATGTCCTGTCAAGCTCCCAAACTCGGATTTCCCATCTAATCTAGAAAAGGCCGAAGCTTTTGTTGACATGTTCGCCAAAAATGGCAGCAAAGATAGTTTATCAACAGAAAATAGACTGCACAGAGAGCAAGAAGAAGAAAACTTCACCGAGAACAATCCAGACCCTGTTGCAAACCACTATCTGAATGCTCCCATAACAGTTCAAGAAGTAGAAGAATGCCTTGCTAATTTGGGAACCAAAAAAACATCAGTGGGTTTAGGTGGAATTTCTAATGAAATGCTGCGTCATGTCCCACCCAATGTTAAACGCTTTATCTCGGTCTTCATTCAAAAATGCTGGGAAAATGGCAATTTGCCTTCATTATGGAAGCATTCTATCATAGTTCCTATACATAAACAAGGAAAACCTCGAAGTAACGTAAACAGCTACCGTCCAATTGCCTTAACGTCGCATACATGCAAACTAATGGAAAGAGTTGTCTTAAACAGATTACTTTATTTTTGTAATAAACATCAAATTATCCCTATAAATCAAGCTGGTTTTCAGAAAGGCAGATCAGCAACAGAACATCTAGTGAAACTCACTACACATGTTAAACAGCAATTCGCACGACGTAAAAACATCTTGGCAACTTTCTTTGACATAAGGAAAGCGTATGAACAAGTGTGGCATAAACGACTTTTGTATAAACTAAAAACTATTGGAATAAATGGAATCATGTATGATTATGTCAAAGCTTTCCTTCAAAGTAGAATTATTCAAACAAGAATAGAGCATACATATTCCACCACTAGAACATGGAAATGGGTCTTCCACAAGGATCAGTATTATCTCCAATCCTATTTAATATCCTGATTGCAGACATAACCAAAGGCTTATCCAAAGACGTAGTTTTAGTACAGTTTGCTGATGACATATGTCTGTGGATGAAAGTCACTATGAAAAGAAAAACCCCATTAAGATTCTTAAATTACATAAAGATCAAATATCAACATGAATTAAACAATATCAGTAGTTTTTTTTACATGAAAATGGATTGACACTGTCGGCAGAAAAAAACAAATCTAATGCTTTTCAACTCTGGATATGACCCAGACAAACTTCCACAATTTACTCTTAATGGATCGGTCTTACAATACGTCAAATCTGTTAAATTCTTAGGAGTATATTTAACATCAAAACTTTCATGGAACCAACATATTGAACATATTTTGAATAAAGCAAGAAAAAGTTTAAACTTTCTAAAGATCATAAGCAAACAAAAATGGGGACAAGATAAAGAGAGTTTAACACTCTTATCTTCTGCTCTTGTGCGGTCTAGATTGATTTATGCTCAAGAAGTATTCTTCAGCGCTCCACAGCATCTACTTAATAAGTTACAAAGTGTAGACTGCAAAGCATATAAACTTGCTCTTGGAGTTCCCACACATACCTGCAACATTGGGACATACTATGAAATTGGAATTTTACCTTTGAACGAGTTTCGAAAAGTGTCCTCCACCAAATTTGTTTTAAAGAACCTTTCACAAAAAAGTTTCTGCACAAATGAAGTATCTCTAAATTCAGATACAGATTTTGCTAAAAGAGCAAAAGACATAAAATCAGCCAAATCTATTCAGTCATACACATCTACTCTTCTGAAAAAAACCAACATTAACCAAAGTAAAATAACTGTCAATCCGTCCTTTCCACCCATTCCCAAATGGGAACAAACCAAAGCAAATTTTGACACAAATTATACTGAACTGAACAAAAACGATCCACCATATCTTTTAAAAAATTATGTAAAATTCTCATTTGGAAAATCAATATAAGGATCATCTGCAAATTTTTACAGATGGTTCAGTGTTAGATGACCATCGAGCAGGAGCAGCTTTTATAATACCAAAATCAAAAGTGGAGGAATTATATTATCTTGGCAAACACTTGTCAATATTTACTGCAGAATTAGTTGCTATTCTAATGTCCATAAAGTATGTTTTAAAGTCTTCCATAGAAAATTGTCAACTTTTACTGTGCAGTGATTCAAAGTCAGCCCTTTCTGCCTTACAGTCTCTAAATCCAAAGATCCGCTGTGAGACTATTACAGAAATTAATTATTTGACACATCTCCTATCGATGAAAAGAATAAATGTGACTTTCTGTTGGGTGCCCTCACATTGTGGAATTTCAACAAATGAGAAAGTTGACAAGCTGCTCGGAGAGCAGCTCGCAACATTGAAGGAACGACTTCTCTGAACATTCCGCTAGACCCATCAGAATGTTATACTTTAATTACTAGAGCATCCTTAAACAGTTTCAAGAGGTTATTGGAAGACACAGATAGCCAATATTATCACAACTGTATACAACCAAATCCCGACATCCACCCCAAGAATCAATTAGACAAATTTGAAAATACGACATCTAGAGAGGTAGCAACTTTAATTCATAGGATGCGTTTAAATTCACTTCGAACCAAATACAATAAAAATGTTACATGCATGTGTGGGGAAACTCTCAGTGTACGTCACCTGCTACTAGATTGTCCAAGAGTAAAGAATACAGTGCTCAAAACTGGTTCTAATATTTCACATAATAGATCGACTCCACTGACTTTACCAAAAATATTAAATAATTATGCTTTACTTTGTTCGTTATGCCCACATCTATTACGCAGTCCAGTAGGAATTTATCTTTAACTTTCAACAACCCCTCATACACAAAAGAAATTACTTACTTACTTACTTACACCCCACACACACACACACAACAACACTCCTCTCTCTCCTCTCTCTCTCTCTCACTACCTACCACACACACACACACACGCACACACGCCACACGCACACACACACACACACACAAGCGCGCACGCACACTCACGCATCCAAATACACAGGCGCGCGCGAGTGCGCGCTCACAACACACACACACACACACACACACACACACACACACACACACACACACACACACACACACACACTATTACACAATCCGTCTGAAATCACTTTGAGTGGGAAGACGTTAAACTGAAGAACAACAACGCACGCACGCACGCAAGCATACACACACACCACACACACACACACACACACACACACACACACGCACACACACACACACACCACACACACACACACACACACTGTCTATGCAATCTGTCTGCCTCTCGTGTCTCTCTCTCCTCTCTCCTCTCTCTCACTCTCTCCTCTCTCTCTCTCTCACTCTCATATCTCCAATTTACACTGTCCAATGTCCAGACGCCAAACCATGACTCAGTTCACTATGCAGCCGACTGTTACAGACAAAAGAAGGTTATTCTGACTACAACCTTTAATTGACCAGGCTTCCTCGAGATGTTTCTGAAGCTTGGAAGTGGGCTTTTATAGCTTCTCATATCATTTGGCCTCTCTCTATCCCTCTAAAGCCCATTAACAATCCTGCAGGAAAACAGTTGCCTTTCGTCTTGCTCGTGTCTGCGAAGAAATGTTGGTATCACAGACGCCCAAGAATGGCAGAAAACACGTGACAATACAAAAGCAGCCTTCGTTTAAAGTTTGAGGCATTGGCCCTTCAAGATAAAAAAGTGTTACAAAAGATCACACACACACACACACACACACACGCACACGCACACGCACACACACACGCACAACGGGCACAGCCACACGCACACCCACACGCAACACTCACAAGCCCCCCCATAACACACACACACATGATAAATATATATATCAACCTCCGCACTAGCTCCTGGCATCTCCGTGACGGCCTCCACCCCACCCACCTACAGTGGTGCCAGCGTCCTGGCCAGGAACATCGGGCGCCACGTGAGAGACCTGCTGTGGAGCCGACCCAGGAAGACCCGACGATCGAGGCACCAGCCACCCTGGTACTACCAGCCCTATCCGGATCCTCTGCTCTACAGTCTGGGCCCCAGGAGCAACAGGTTCAGCGTGCTTGGCGACTGGTGAAAGTAGAACTTTGTCAAATTCCAGCACCACTTGTGACTATAGTGTAACTCACGCTAATATTTCAATTGCAGCATACGAAAATCATCATCCATTTTGTATTGACTCAGACATTCATTAAGTGTATTTGTTGTTAACTTTATCTAAATATCGTTTGTATTAACTTACAGATAAGTTAAAAATTCTGGTCATAAGTTAAAATTCTGATGTTAAAAGACGGCCCTTTTAAGGTATTTCAGTGGAACTGTCGATCTATTATAACTTCCATTGACCAGTTAACACAAAAACTTGCAGAAGAAAACTACAGTGTGTTGGCCTTACAATCCCTAAACACACATAGAAATAAGTTACCTAAACTCGCTGGCTATTATTTCCCCCCAATTGTTCAACAGGGGAACACTAATGATAAAATCAACGCAGCCATTTACATCAAGGAAGGAGAGAACTACATCTCCTGTGCAAGTCCCGCTCCACCAGACACACCTGACTCCTGTTCTTGCGCAGTCAGGGTTCAGGTAAATACTAACATCGTTTTAACTGTTGTGTCCGTCTATCTACCACGGGGACCTAACGAGCACAATTCTGAATGGTTACGATCTTTTCATTTAAGACCAGATGAAAACAATAGATATCTTATAACTGGAGATTTTAATGCTCATTCCCCGTTTTGGGAAAAGGATTGCCAGTTGATTACTAGTAACCGTTTTATTGAAAATCTCGTCGACTCGTCCTTATATCTTTTGAATGACGGGAGAATAACACGCGTTCCTGACAACCCTAAGCACAAGCCAAGTGCAATAGATCTAACTTTGATATCTCCAGATCTAGCACCACTTTGTGATTGGCAAACCCTCGATGACACACTCAATAGTGATCATATTCCAGTCATTACTACCTTCGAAACTACAAGGCTTGAACCAATAGATTTGACAAAGGAAAAAGTCCCAAAATATAATTATAAATTAGCTAACTGGGGTAAATTCACGGACTTGCTAAAAACTTTCTTCGTCGACACAAAAGAACTTGATACAAAAACTATTGACGACCTATACGATCGGTTTCAGAATGCTATGCTTTCTGCCGCGAATCAGTCAATACCTATGATAAAACATGTTAAATCAAGTTCGAAAAAGCACACAGGTAATGTCTGGTGGAATGAGACGTGTGAAAAAGAGAAAAAGAAGAAGAACATCAAACTGAGAGAATATTTACGAAGTAAAGGAGAAGAGCGCGCTGAAAAGCTTCTTGAGAAAAAAAGAGCCAAAAATCATTTTAATTACATCACAGCACAAGCAAAACAGCAATACTGGTCTAACTTTTGTAAGAATGAAATAACAAATTATAAAGATTTTCAAAAAGTGTGGGAAAAGTTACGAACAATGAAAAATGGAGTAAACTTGCCAAGATGTCCTGTCAAGCTCCCAAACTCGGATTTCCCATCTAATCTAGAAAAGGCCGAAGCTTTTGTTGACATGTTCGCCAAAAATGGCAGCAAAGATAGTTTATCAACAGAAAATAGACTGCACAGAGAGCAAGAAGAAGAAAACTTCACCGAGAACAATCCAGACCCTGTTGCAAACCACTATCTGAATGCTCCCATAACAGTTCAAGAAGTAGAAGAATGCCTTGCTAATTTGGGAACCAAAAAAACATCAGTGGGTTTAGGTGGAATTTCTAATGAAATGCTGCGTCATGTCCCACCCAATGTTAAACGCTTTATCTCGGTCTTCATTCAAAAATGCTGGGAAAATGGCAATTTGCCTTCATTATGGAAGCATTCTATCATAGTTCCTATACATAAACAAGGAAAACCTCGAAGTAACGTAAACAGCTACCGTCCAATTGCCTTAACGTCGCATACATGCAAACTAATGGAAAGAGTTGTCTTAAACAGATTACTTTATTTTTGTAATAAACATCAAATTATCCCTATAAATCAAGCTGGTTTTCAGAAAGGCAGATCAGCAACAGAACATCTAGTGAAACTCACTACACATGTTAAACAGCAATTCGCACGACGTAAAAACATCTTGGCAACTTTCTTTGACATAAGGAAAGCGTATGAACAAGTGTGGCATAAACGACTTTTGTATAAACTAAAAACTATTGGAATAAATGGAATCATGTATGATTATGTCAAAGCTTTCCTTCAAAGTAGAATTATTCAAACAAGAATAGAGCATACATATTCCACCACTAGAACAGTGGAAATGGGTCTTCCACAAGGATCAGTATTATCTCCAATCCTATTTAATATCCTGATTGCAGACATAACCAAAGGCTTATCCAAAGACGTAGTTTTAGTACAGTTTGCTGATGACATATGTCTGTGGATGAAAGTCACTATGAAAAGAAAAACCCCATTAAGATTCTTAAATTACATAAAGATCAAATATCAACATGAATTAAACAATATCAGTAGTTTTTTTTACATGAAAATGGATTGACACTGTCGGCAGAAAAAACAAATCTAATGCTTTTCAACTCTGGATATGACCCAGACAAACTTCCACAATTTACTCTTAATGGATCGGTCTTACAATACGTCAAATCTGTTAAATTCTTAGAGTATATTTAACATCAAAACTTTCATGGAACCAACATATTGAACATATTTTGAATAAAGCAAGAAAAAGTTTAAACTTTCTAAAGATCATAAGCAAACAAAAATGGGGACAAGATAAAGAGAGTTTAACACTCTTATCTTCTGCTCTTGTGCGGTCTAGATTGATTTATGCTCAAGAAGTATTCTTCAGCGCTCCACAGCATCTACTTAATAAGTTACAAAGTGTAGACTGCAAAGCATATAAACTTGCTCTTGGAGTTCCCACACATACCTGCAACATTGGGACATACTATGAAATTGGAATTTTACCTTTGAACGAGTTTCGAAAAGTGTCCTCCACCAAATTTGTTTTAAAGAACCTTTCACAAAAAAGTTTCTGCACAAATGAAGTATCTCTAAATTCAGATACAGATTTTGCTAAAAGAGCAAAAGACATAAAATCAGCCAAATCTATTCAGTCATACACATCTACTCTTCTGAAAAAAACCAACATTAACCAAAGTAAAATAACTGTCAATCCGTCCTTTCCACCCATTCCCAAATGGGAACAAACCAAAGCAAATTTTGACACAAATTATACTGAACTGAACAAAAACGATCCACCATATCTTTTAAAAAATTATGTAAATTCTCATTTGGAAAATCAATATAAGGATCATCTGCAAATTTTTACAGATGGTTCAGTGTTAGATGACCATCGAGCAGGAGCAGCTTTTATAATACCAAAATCAAAAGTGGAGGAATTATATTATCTTGGCAAACACTTGTCAATATTTACTGCAGAATTAGTTGCTATTCTAATGTCCATAAAGTATGTTTTAAAGTCTTCCATAGAAAATTGTCAACTTTTACTGTGCAGTGATTCAAAGTCAGCCCTTTCTGCCTTACAGTCTCTAAATCCAAAGATCCGCTGTGAGACTATTACAGAAATTAATTATTTGACACATCTCCTATCACACACACACACACACACACACACACACACACACACACACACACACACACACATACACACACCAGCAAACACTACACACACAAGACACACACACGCACGCACGCACGCAAGCACACACACACACACACACACACACACACACACACACACACACACACACACACACACACACACACACACACACACACACACAGGGACGAGACAAGATGCAGATAATTCACCAAAGCTTATTCAGCCACAAAAAGAGAACAAAAATCGCAATGCAGCAGAATGCTTGATTCTTTCTGAGGGAAGTTTCCTATGACTTGTATTTTCAGTCGCGGTAATGGATCATTCTGCCTTCCGACACAGGTCAAACAGCAGTTGGAAACAGTATCAGGAAGCTAGCGAGGCTTGAGTTATTATTTGGCCATTTTGACTGGGCTAAACTGTCCCACTGACAATGTGTTGTTCTTCCTTTCTCTGTCATCCAAGTCTCAAGACCCACAGACCAAAACAAAAAAAGAAAAAAAAAAAACACAATGAAACTTGTCCTAAGGGACCCAGCTGTCACTCCTGTGCGCAGGCGTGGCTCTGAATATCATGTGTCCTGTCAAAAGGCAACTTGGAATTGGGAGTTTAGTGCGCTCTCCCTCCCCTTTCCTCTCCCTCCCTCCCTCCCTGTCTCTCTCCTCTCTCTCTCTACTCTCTCTCTCTAACTCTCTCTGTCTCTTCTGTCTCTGTCTCTCGTCTCTGTCTGTCTGTCTGTCTGTCTCTTCTCTCTCTCTCTCTCTCTCTCTCTCTCTCTCTCTGCTGGTCTGTGTGTCTCTCTGTCTGTCTCTGTCTGCCTGTCTCCTCCTCCCCCCCCCCATCTCTCTCTCTCTCTCTCTCTTCTCTCTCTCTCTTCTCTCTCTCCTCCCCATTTAAATCAGTCCCTCAATCTATCTGTCTGTCTGTCTGTCTATGCATCTGTCTGCCTCTCTGTCTATCTCTCTCCCGCGCTCCCTCCTGTCTCTCTCTCTCTCCCTCCCTCCTCTTACTCTCTCTCTCTCTCTCTCTCTCTCTCTCTCTCTCCATTCTCTCTCTCTCTCTCTCTCTTTTCTCCATTACACTGTCAATGTCCAGACCCAAACCATGACTCAGTTCACAATGCAGCCGGACTGTTACCAGACAAAAGGAAAGGTTATTCTGACTACAACCTTATTGACAGGCTTCCTCGGAGATGTTAGCTGAAGCTTGGAAGTGGGCTTTTTTTTTTATACCTTCTCATATCATTTGGCCTTCTCTCTATCCTCTAAAGCCAGTAACAGGTCTGCCAGGAACAGTTTGCCTTCGTCTTGCTCGTGTCTGCGAAGAAATGTTGGTTCACAGACCGCCCAGAGAATGGCAGAAACACGTGACAATTCAGAAGCAGCCTCCGTTAAAGGTTGAGGCTTTGCCCTTCAAGATAAAAGTGTTACAAAGATCACACACACACACACACACGACACACACACACACCACACACACACGCACACGCACACGCAACCACACACACCACAACACACTTAAATGATATATATCACACACTACATACATAGAAGCAGACAGGGGGAGGGGGCGAGGCAGACGAACAACAGACAGAGAACAGATAAAAGGTAGCAGACGATGACATGAAGATAGATAGATTGATAGATAGGTAGAGAAGGTAGGCAGAAGACTGACATGAGATAGTAGATGATATATGATAAAGGTAGGCAGACAGACTGACATGAAGATAGATAGATTGATAGATAGGTAGATGAAAGGTAGGCAGACAGACTGACATGAAGATAGATAGATTGATAGATAGGTAGATGAAAGGTAGGCAGAAGACTGACATGAGATAGATAATTGATAGATAGGTAGATAGATAGACTGACTGAATGTAGATAGATAGATTGATAGATAGGTAGATGAATAGAAACTGACATGTAGATAGATAGATTGATAATAGGTAGATGATAGACTGACATGTAGATAGATAGATTGATAGATAGGTAGATGATAGACTGACTTGAGTAGATAGATAGATGATGATTGAGTAGATAGGTAGATGAAAGACTGACATGTAGATAGATAGATTGATATATAGGTAGATGATAGACTGAATGTAGAAGTAGATGTTGATATATAGGTAGATGATAAGACTGACATGTAGATAGATAGATTGATAGATAGGTAGTGAAAGACTGACATGTAGATAGATAGCTTGATATATAGGTAGATGGCAGACTGAGATATAGATAGATTGATTGATATATAGGTAGATGCAGACAGCCATCCATCAGACAGACAGACAGGGAGTGACAGTGAGAGACAGAGATACACAAATGCAGAGAGAGAGAGAGAGAGTCAGAGGGACAGAGATACACAAATACAGAGGAGAGAGAGAGAGAGAGAGAGAGAGAGAGGTCAGAAAGACAGAGATACGCAAATACAGAGAGAGAGGTGGGAGAGAGTCAGAGAGATAGAGATACACAAATACAGAGAGAGAGAGAGAGAGAGAGAGAGAGGAGAGAGAGAGGGGAAGAGAGAACAAATACAGAGAGAAAGAGAGACAGAGATACACAAATACAGAGAGAGAGAGTCAGAGAGACAGAGATACACAAATACAGAGAGAGAGAGAGAGAGAGAGAGAGTCAGAGAGAGATAGAGATACACAAATACAGAGAGAGAGAGACAGAGATACACAAATACAGAGAGAGAGACAGAGATACACAAATGCAGAGAGAGAGACAGAGATACACAAATACAGAGAGGGGGAGAGAGTCAAGTCAAGTCAAGTCAAGTCAAAATTATCTTTATTGAGGGTTAAAAGAATAAGCTTTACAGCTTTTTTTCATCCTGCCCTCACAAAAAAAAGCATAAATATCAATCACAATAGTGAAAAACCAGAAACGCGAAGCAATGCATACGTATAAATCAGAAATATACAATGTAATGAAAACAATGAAACAATTAACAACCATTAATCAATATTGTGACGGACAATGGACAACATGTCAAACATGGCAATGAAGACATTTGAGAGAGAGAGAGAGAGAGAGAGAGAGAGAGAGAGGAGAAGAGAGAGAGAGAGAGAGAGAGGGGAGAGAGGATGAAGATAGAGGGCAGAGAGAGCAGAGAGCATTGACAAAGATCCAACAGACAGACAGAGCAGAAGAGAGAAGAGAGAGGAGAGAGAGAGAGAGAGAGAGAGGACGAAGAAGAGAGAAGAGACAGACAGGACAGACAGAGAGAGGAGAGAGGAGAGAGAGAGGGGGTGGGTGGGCTGACAGATAGGCAGAGAGACAGATAGCATTGACAAAGAATCCAAAGGGAAGAGAGAGAGAGAGAGAGAGAGAGAGAGAGAGAGGAGAGAGAGAGAGAGAGAGAGAGAGAGGATCTGCAACAATATAGATAAATCATAAATTACTTTATAATTTGTCCATCAAATATTTTTTCAGTGCTTTTTTAAACACTAGTTTAGAAGGACATGTTTTAAGTAGAAGATAAATTGTTCCATGCCGTTCCTCCAGAATATATGAAGCTAGATTTGTAAAGATTGTTACGGGGTCTAGGAAAGGAAAGTTTGTGAACATGTCTATTTTCATTATTTGCAAAGTTTCGGATAATTTTCTTTGGAGCTATTCCCTTAACTACTTTATACATGCATAAACATTTATTGAAGAAGAGTCTGTCTTTGAATGGAAGAATATCTAACTCTTTATAGTCATCACCTGTCAAGGAATTAGATTTTAATTGCACCAACTTTATAGCTCGCTTATGTAAACGATTGATTTGTTTCAAATTTGTTTCACTAGAATTATCCCATACGTAGACGCATAATCAATGAGAGATAAAATATGTGCATGAAAAAATAATTTCCTTGACTGGAGATTCAGAAAATGTTTTATTTTTGATAATTGATAAATCCTTTTAGAAAGACGTTTTCCAAGGTCAGTAATGTGGTCGTACACGTTAAATCATTATCAATGATAGCCCCTAGTACTTTATGAGATGTTACCTCCTCAATCCTTTGGTCATTGACATATAGCGCTGTGAACGGGGACCTCATTTTCTGCCTTTTTTGCCGTGTAGTCACATACATACATTTCGTTTTATTTGCATTCAGGGACATGTGGTTCATTTCTGTCCATTTAATCAATCTGTCGGTGTTGTTCTGAAGGTTATTTGCTAGAATCATAGGATTATCACTGCTAAACTGTAATGAAGTGTCATCAGCAAACATTTCACAATCACAGTCTATGTATAAAGGCAAATCATTTATGTAAATAGAGAATAGGAGAGGTCCTAATACTGATCCCTGTGGAACACCAAATTCCAAATTGAGTAATTCTGACCGTCTGCTACAAATTTCAACAAGTTGTTGACGATCAGTAAGAAAAGATCTAATGAAGTCTATGGCCTGGTTCGATAGCTTATAGTGTGCAAGTTTTTTTTTATGAGAAGGGAATGGTTTATAACATCAAAGCTTTAGCAAAGTCGACAAAAAGAATTCCAGTAAATTCGTTATTATTTATATTTGATAGGCAATAATCAGTAAGCTGTATAAGAGACGTATGGCAGGAGTGATTTTCTCTAAAGCCTGACTGATTTTCATGAATCAAATCATAATGCTTGAAGTGAGAATATAATTGTCTTTGAATATGTCTTTCAAGTGGTTTTGACAAAATGGGTAATATTGAAATAGGTCTATAGTTGGACGGATTGGTGGAATCACCATTTTTGTACAAAGGTATGACTTTGGCTTGTTTAAATATAAGAGGAAATTGGTTTTTATCAATGCACAAGTTGTAAATATAGGTGAGTGTATCAGCGATAGCAGATGAGGCCATTTTCAATACCTTCCATCAATTCCATCTAAACCTCTTGTTCCAGATTGTTTTAGACACATTAGCCCATAACACACTCCATTTACTGAAATTGACGGTATAGTGAAAGTTGAGGAGATGTTTTTAGAACAGCAATATTGTTTTAGTTCATGTAAATCATTTTGATTTGTATCATCATTTACTATTATGTCCTTAGCAACATTTGCAAAATGAAAGTTCAAATCTTCCGGTGAAATATCCTTTATTGGATTCTTAACTTTAGAATTCGATTTACCATTAGTTAAAAGATTAATTGCCTTCCAGATCGATTTTGAATTCTGAGAAGAGAATAACAAATCTTGAAAATATTTTTTCTTCGCTTTTCGTTTCATGGAATTCACTTTGTTTCTTTGTTTTCTAAATTTTTCTTTGTCCTTTGACTTGGGTAAATGATCTCTTTTATGTATGTCATTGTCTATTTCCTTCGTCAACCACGGGGGTTTCATAGTATGTTTTACTCGTTTTCTAACAAAGGGAGCATGTTTATCATATATTGAACTAAAAATGTATACCCAGTAATTGACTGCTTCATCTGGGTTTCTTATCTGATAAACATAATCTAAGCCCGAGGAAAGTAAATCATCAAGAAATGCATTTTTGTCAAAATGTGTGAAAAATCTGTAAAAGATTTCCTTATGTCCCAGCTTAGGAATTTTTACACCTTTCTTCATCCATGTAAAACAAACAGATGAATGATCACTGCATCCGATTTGAACAGAACATACTTCCACAATATTTGCTCTTGAGGTGACGTAAACATGATCATTAAAGTTTCCGAATGTTCAGTAATGCGTGTTGGTCGATCGATGATTTGTTCTAATCCATACATTGAATAACTGTGACTCCATTTTGTTCCTGGTATTGTTAAATCAATATTAAAGTCACCCAAAACAATCAATTCTTTGGATGCAAGATAGCAGAATCCATCATCAAATTAAACTTATCATACCAGTCAGTTGTTTCGGCTGGGTTTCTATATAGAAATCCTATAATAATCGGTTTACAATGTTTAAGACTTATTTCTATCCAAACAGACTCAATGCCATAATTCTCTAAATGTGACAGTCTTTTAAATCCTACTGAATTTGCACAATATAAAGCTAATCCTGTTGATTTTGGTGCAGCTGGATCAAGTCGGATTGTGTCATAATTCGGCATGTACATATCGGAATCTGGTATCATATCCGTTAATCTAGATTCAGCTATACAAAAAAACATGAAAGTTATTCCCATTGTTGTGTAAAATTGTAGCAATATCATCAGTCTTATTTCTGGCACTGTTAATATTTAGATATCCAACACGAAGCCCCTCGTGTGAGGGCCATGTACTTAACGTAGAAGGCATCATATTACCACTTTAACATTCATTACACAAACCACAGGCCTATGCACGAAAGTACTTCTTATTACAAAGTGATGGATAGTTAAATATACACAATATAGCCACAAACGGTAAACTGTTGAATGAAAAACCAAGACAGATTATGTCTATTAACTTTTATCAATATGAGACAAATTAACAACGTACATCAAGGAAATAACATGAAACGTTTTCATCAAAAACACATTGTTAACAAGGTTTGTAGGCTACAAAATCAATCTTTACGGCCAAAAGAACGAAAAGCAATGATTGATGAAAATGGTAGACGAAAATGCGAATAAACAAGGAGACAAGAATTACATACGCATACAGTCAGAATCAAGTATTAATTATTTTGTAATAACAGTGCAGTGACTTCCATCAAAGCCAGCAGGTGCAACACTCGGGTAATAGCACACACACAACACACACCACACACACACACACACACACCCACACACACACACCACACACCACCACACCACACACACACACTCAACTAGCAAGGTGGCGAGGTTGCATTCGTTGACTGTTCATGTATGCCATCAAATTGAACAGAAATTGATTATATGGAATAGTGGGTGGTGTTTGTGTCATGGCACATTGTTATGATTGCCCACTGGGTCATTAAACATTCCATTGGAACCGGAGCAACGGGATTCATTGCCTGACTAGGGGGATAGGCGGCGGAACATGGATTGCCTGACCGCTGTTATACAGGGAAGAGGGCGGAAGGAGGTCAAAGGTCGGGGGGCACGATCAGACGCGCTTGAAGTTTGTTGTGGCAGTGGGTTGTCTCTATGAAAAAGAGTTGGATAATGATTCATGGACTCTATTGGCGGATAATCGGCAGATGGTGCATTGCTTTGCTGGCTGTAAACTGGGGAACTGTTCTGTTGATTCTGAGAGGAATACATGTTATTTACAGACCGATTGGAGCTGGTGTAGTTGAACTGAGAATGCACAGGTACTTTCCGTCTGAAATTAAAATCACGTTGAGAGCAAACGAAGATCTGCTTGAAATTAACTGCCAGTTTGGCTGTACCTGCTTCGCTGGGGTGAATAAGATTTCTGTACAGGACAAGTTTAGGTTTTCCTGCAGTGGTTGTGAATGTCGAACTGCCTGGAAAGAAACACAAGCATCTGATGGCGAGGGAGGTGGTACTGTACAAGGGGCTGTAGGTTCAAACTGGTACGGCTGAACTCCAAACACTTCAGTGAAAATTTCACGTTCGATGTCCTATTTTTGGAACTTGACTCGTAGCTGGGAGCATCTCCCATTATCGCCGGAAAATAGTTGATTTTTACGTCCTCATAGCGAAAGCTTTTAGGGACATGTCTATCATTCACGATAGTCTTGGCATTTATACTTCACTTGCGGAATCCCCGACTCTCGTCTCTTTCCGTACTGTGCTCGGCAATCTCTGTGGCGAGTCACGATTTGGCTACTTGCACGACCCGAAACACGGATAGAAGTGAGTTCCAGAAGAAAAGTAACACGTACATCGAAACACGCTCGATCATACTTTTGAACAACCCAAAATGCTATTTATGGGTGAAGACCCCTTTAAGTTTATTGGAAGTTTTTAAAATGTGATTTTTGTTTCCTTCTGGTTTTAGGATATATACTAGGGTCTGATTAAAAGATTTCTTTTAAGTCTTTTTAAACCCATTGCCATTTAGTAACGTAGATTACAATGTTTTGTCGACAATGGTTAAAAAATTCGTGTGTTTCTGCATCAATCTGAATGTCAGCATCAAGTTTACTTGAGGAAACTACAAGCCACCAAAGGTTATTTGAGACAAAAGACACCTTTAGATAGATTGACAGAGCATCATAGGTGTATTTGAAAAAAAACTAACTCTCTTTGGCGACATGCAACTTTTGACAATTTTATCTCATTTAAAGACGTCCTGTGAGAGTAACCTGCTTCACAGATGCCTGATCGGACGTTCATAACAAACATTGACACGTATAATTTTGATTTGTGTGGTAGCATTCAAATTAGACTCCAATAAGAGAGTAGGTCAAAGCACAGACGCGCCTTTGTACATCTTTCTGTAGAACATATAATCTGCTTATAAGAAGGAAAAAAAATGAGATTTGAAAGAAATCGGCGACAAGCCTATCACCATATGGCATCGACTATACAATCCTATACTACTGTACTACTTCACACATACTACGTCACACATTCTTGTGAATCTTGACTTTACCTTCCAAAATACAGTAGAAAGAAACTCGCGGAGAGCGTGGCAGCAGAGAGTCCTCAGAAGAGAAGCCCCCTTCAAGCAAGTGTTTCGGCCCTGATCTCCTGACACTCTAGGGGGGTTGGGCCACACCCGGTTCATGACTCCGGATGTCCCTCTGCTGCCCCCCTTTTTTTTCCCATCTTGGGACGAGCCATGGCTGGGATTCGAACCCATGACCCTCTGGACATGCTCATTTTCTACTTAATGACTCGCGCTTTAACCACTGAGCCACAGGGACACCTGATATTTGTAGGGAAATTAAGCCTTATGAAGTTCACTTTTGTTCCTCCTTGACCAGATCCAGCTTGAACACCTCTCTGCCGCTTCTGCCATTGCTTTCAGGGCTCTGTTTTTTTCCCTTCCTGCAACTGAGAGCTGTTTCATGAGGCTGTATGCAGACGTTCCTACAAACCCCCTAGCTCCGATTTCTGCAGTGAGGACTTTGACCTGATAGCCTTCTCTCCTCAGGCTGTTTGCCAGATCAGCATACTTTTCAGTTTTGTAGATTTGAGCTGCCTCCATTCTGTTCTCATATGGCACCGTGAGCTCGATCATGATCAGCTGCTTGGTTGACTTAGAGTGGACTACTATGTCTGGTCTCATGCCACTCTTGCTGATGATCTCTGGGTGACTCTTCCATTCTGGGAGGTCTGCAGTGCACTCCCAGTCATCTGCCCCGTCCAGCAGACTCTGCCTGCATGTTTCGAGTGGCACTGTTGTTCTTGGCCATGATTTGCTGCCTCCTGCCGTGAAGAATGTTGCGGGTGCTTTTGGAGTCCTGATTTTCCCTTTTGTGGTGTTGGTACTAGCCCAGACTACTTGTACAATCTCTTTGAGCACTTGGTTGTGCCTCCATGTGTACCTTCCTTGAGCCAGGGCTACTTTACATGAGCTTAGGACATGCTCCACTGTTTGTTTTTCATGGCAGAGGGGGCATGCAGGATCGTCTGTTTTCCCCCACTTCACCAGGTTTGCATTTGAGGGCAGAAGGTCATATGCAGATCTGAGAATGAAGCTGATCCTGAGAGGGGCCATGTGCCAAATGTCATTCCAAGTGAGACTTCTTTGGAGTGCATTCTCCCACGTTGTCCATTGCCCTTGCTGGCTCTGCTGGACTGCTTTTTGGAGTCTTTTTTGGTCTTCTTCTTTTCTCATCTCCTGAATCATCATGTCTCTTTTGGCTTTTCCTTTGGCCTTTGACCACCATTCAGTTTTGGTCACCCCCAGTCCTTGTCTGTTGGTCTGTGTGTGTCCTGTTATTTCTCTGATCTTGAGACTTTCTTTTGCAGAATCCATCGCCTCTTGAACTTTCCATTTTCTGCCTGTCTTCAGCTGGGGCTTGATTGCTTCTACCACCTTGTCTCCTGAGTCCTCCAGCATGCTTTGAAGTCTGATCTTCCCTGCTTTGTATTCCTCCAGGATGGATTTCAGTGGTAGTTTCAGCTTTGCTTGGCGACAGTACAGCGCTATGTCAGTCAGACAGGGTGGGACACCAAGCCATTTCCTTGTGAACTTGTTGATTTTGGCTTCCATTGCCTCCACTATGCTGGTGCAGATGTCGTATATCATCAGAGGCCATAGGAGCTTTGGTATCAACATGAACTGCAGACACCAGACCTTGTATTTGCCAGGGAGCCCACACTGGTCAATGGTCTCCAAGCCTTCCTCCGCCATCTGCTTGGTTTCTTTTGCTCTTTGTGTGTCTTTCAGCGTATCATCATACCATCTTCCAAGGCTCTTGACTGGTTCTTCTGTGACTGTTGGAATGGCCTGGTTGGCAACACTGAAGACCACAGATCCGGCCACTTTTCCTTTCCTCAGTGAGAGACTCCGTGATTTCTTTGGCTTGAACTTCATTCTGGATGAGGCAACTATGTCGTCCAGCCTCTCCAGCACATGACGTGTCTCGTCTTCTCTGGATGAAATCACTGTAGTGTCATCCATGAAGGCCTTGAGAGGAGGCATCTTGTATCCATCGCCAAGGTCTGTTTGTCTCGCGTTGTTTGTTTCTGCTTTCAAGATGAGTTCCATTGCCAGCACGAACAGTATTGGGGAAATTGCACAGCCCATTGCAATACCCACTTCCAAGTTGATCCAGTCTGTTGTGTACTCCTTGGTAGAGAACCGCATTGAGAAGCCATTGAAGTACTTCTTGAGCATGTCGCGGATGTTCTTTGGCACATGGTACATCTCAAGAGCCAACTGTATCATCTCATGGGGCACAGATCCATATGCGTTTGCCAGATCAAGCCACACTACGTCCAGGTCTCTCTTTTCTGTTTTTGCTTTTTGGATTGCGTCCCAGATCATTGTGGCGTGTTCTACACAGCCAGCCACGCCTGGGATGCCACCTTTCTGGACTGACACATCCAAGTACTTGTTTTCCATCAGGTACTTGGTCAGCCTTGCTGCCATGACAGAGAAGAAGATTTTCCCTTCGACGTTCAGTAGTGATATTGGCCTGAACTGGCTGATGTCACTTGAGTTTTGCTCTTTGGGGATGTACACACCATCTGCCGTCATCCACTGGCCGCTGATCTTCTGGTTTCTCCAAGCCGATCGCAGCAGCCTGTGGAGCCACTCCAGCACCGTGGGACATTTCTTGTAAAGCTGGTAAGGTATTCCGTTTGGCCCTGGTGATGATTTGGCTCTGGCTTTGTCGACCACCTTCTTGATTTCCGCCAACGTTGGAGGCTTGCCATTGAACTGTTCCTCAGGGTTGGTTGGCCATACCAGACCTTGAATGTCGAGTGGTGCTTTGCTCTGTGGGTCAGAGTATGTTTTCCTCAGATGCTGCTCAAGAACTCCTTTGTCCACACTTAGGGTCCCAGATTTTGGCTGCCTCAGTGTTCTGGCAAACTGGAAGGGGTCTCTGAAGAAGCGCTCTTGTGTCTTCTTCTTTTTGCTCTTCCTCTTCCTCGCAGATTCCGCTTTGCTGAGGGCGCTGTGTTTTTCTTTCAGGGTCTTTCCAAGCCTTGTTTTTCAGCTGGCAGTGCGGTCTTCATTTGCATCTTGAGATTTTTCTTTGGACCCTGATCTTGTCCATCTTTTGTTGGCGTCTGGATTTCTTTGGAGGTGTTTTCTCTTTGGGTAGTTTTGCTCCATAGGCGTCTCGACATGTGGCATACGCAATGTCCCCATATGTGGCTAGTTTGTGTTCCAGGGTGCTTTTCCCTATCAGTGCATCGAGTCTTTGGACGATTTTTGCATCCAGTTTTTCCCAATCTTCAGTTTCGTTTGCTCGTGGCAGGTTGAGTTTCAGGCGCCTGGCATCGAGGGCCTGTGCAAATTCCTCATCCGAACCAACAGCGTGGATGTCCTTGGCACTGTGGTTTAAATACTAAAGTACTAAAATACAAAATGCCTCTTTATGTGAACATTTATAAGCGAACCTGCTTTAATAAGAGCCATAGATTATATTTGAGTCCTCTTAAGCTTTCTTTTTTTTTTATTCTTTCTTTCTTTCTGTCTTTTTGAATAGCATTATTCAAGTAATTGAATATTTTTGCCTAAAAAAAAGCGTCTTAGCTTTTTCTGTTTAATTTTAGTTTTCAGCATAAAGAAAAATCTTAAGTGAGGCAGGAAGCGTTAGAAAACAATTACAAAACACGTACAGTAACTCTTGCTCCGTTATGAACTAAATCCACGCCCATCACTTGCAAGGGAAATAATTACAAAAGAAATCAAGTTGTAGGCTCCAACCAACAGACCAGCAGACAGACACACATGCATTCATGCGCGAACGCACACAGCGTGCATGCACGTGTTCAGAAATGGGGGGGGGGGGGGGGGGGGGGGGAGGGGGAAGCAGTGTACTCTGCATTATCTTCACCTTCCCACAAAAAAAAGCAATCGAATACACACACACACACACACACCACAAACACACACACACACACACTCTCTCTCTCTCTCTCTCTCTCTCTCTCTCTCTCTCTCTCTCTCTCTCTCTCTCTCTCTCACAGAAAAAATCTAACACAGAGAAAAATCTGCGTTGCCGCCGGTACGGGCGAGAGCTTGAGGTTGACCTGTTCCCATTGGACCGAGGTGTTATTTCTATGACAAAGTAGTCGTCCTCCTCCGGTGGGAAAAAGAAAACTCGGGGAGAAACCAGCGGAACAAGATCTACGCAGCTTAGTGTAGTCTGCAAGTTAGGCCAGACGAGATCGACTGGAGGCGAGTGCAGCACACTGTTGTTGCCCACGAGGAGAACAAACAAACAACAAGCAAGCAACCAAAAACATTCTCTTGTTGAGCTTCTTCTTTTCTTCTTCTTCTTCTTCTGAAAAACCTTCAGTTTTTCTTTGTCCATCTTTTATAATTTTTCCTATACTTTACTGTTCAAAAATTCAGTTTATGTCTTTGTATCCTTTTTGTAGTTGTTTTGTCGTATATTTCTTTCTCCCTTTCTTTCTTTCTTTCTTTCTTTCTTTTCTTTTCTTTATTTATTTATTTTGTTGTTGTTGTTGTTTTGTTTGTTTTCTTTTGTTTCTTTTGTTTGAAAATTGCTCGTGTCCGTCTTTCATTATTTTTGTACTTCATTGACCATTTCTATGTTTATTCTCAATTTTTGCTTTGTTTTGTTGTCTATTTTTCTCTTCTTTGAAAACATGCTCATCGTTCTATTCCTTCTGTACTTTTCTTCTTGTTGTTGTTATTGAAAATTTCTGTGTTTGTCTTTGGCAACCTCGACCCAGCAGACCTGGAGACATCAGCTTCAGACCGGGTCAGCTGGCGGTCCACCATCAAGGCCGGTGTAACACCCCAGATTGCCCCCCATCCTAGAATGCCCCCGGGGGACGTCTTAGGTATACTGATGCGTCCCCCTGGGGAGGCATTCCAGAATGTCCCCCCCATACCTGTTATGTCCCCCCATGGTTGACAATCACTGTCATCCCAAAATGCCCCCCCCCCCCCCCCCTCCAACTTATTGTATGTCCTCTCTCTCTGTGTCTCTCTCTCTTTCTCTCCCATCTCTCCCTCCCTCTCTCTCGCTCTCCCTCTCTCGGTCTCTGTCTATCTATCTGTCTGTCTCTCTCCCTTTCTCTCTCTCTATCAAAGAGAGAGAGAGAGAGAGAGAGAGAGAGTGTGTGTGTGTGTGTGTGTGTGCGTGTCGTGTGTATGCGTGCGTGTATGTGTCTGAGTATATTCTCTGTAAGTGGATGCGTGCGCGTCTGTAATAATGCATGTAAGCGAAAATATGACTGATCATTGATATTGTAGATTCTAAAGTTTCCGCTGTTCATTCACTCTCTTGATAAGACAGTACTTGTAAGAAATAGTTCACTACGACTGTTATTACTATATGTTTTGAGGCCAGATCCTGTTGGACACGGATCAACTTTGTTCATGTATGTATTTGATTATTCCTACGCATGCAACCATTAATTATTTGATGCTACAATTTTGGAAGGACAGAAGGCTTGCTATTCCCTTTTAGCAGTTCTTTTCCATTTAGATTGTCGACTTCACTGATTTGATTTTGCATGCCAATTATAATAAAGAAAGGTACTGTTTTCTTCCAATGGCAGCCATTTTGGAAAAGCGAAAATCGGATAAAACATACTGAAATTGGATACAAATTTAGATACTATGAATCATTCTGGTTTACAGAATAATTTTCTTGATTGAGACCAAAATTCATTATAAAATAATCACAATCAGGCATCATTTGTCCTCTATATTTGCAGTTTACAAATCTGGTGGCGGCCATCTGGGATTTTACGCAATAACTCAAAATGCCCAACATTTACGAAGTGGCCTCCAACGGATTTGGATTCAGCACCCCAAAATCATGTTAGATCAACAACAACAACAACAAAAAACCGTAATATATAACACAAAACAAGGTACCCCTAAATATGGCCTGGACTAACAAGCAGGTGTGACGTATTTCTGTGTTCTGACACTTGTTGACACGCGTCACGCTTACTGTGTTCCGATGATTAGCATTCACCCAGTCGCTAATTTTAAAGAAACAATGTCTCCATTTAAAGCAAGTTGACACTTGCCATGAAGAGTCACCTCCGGAAAACACACACACACCACACACACACACAACACACATCCTCTCTCTCTCTCTCTCTCTCTCTCTCTCTCTCTCTCTCTCTCTCTCTCTGTCTGTCTGTCGGCCTCGCTTTTCTGTCTGTCTGTCTGTCTTGCTCTCTTTGACGACTGTCTTCTCGCTCTCTCTGCCTGTATTTGTCTGTCTGTCTCGCTCTCTCTGTCTGGCTGTCTGTTCGCTTTCTCTGTTTGTCTTGCTCTCTGTCTTGTTCTATCTGTCTGTCTCGCTCTGTCTCTCTGTCTGTCTGTCTCGCTCTGTCTGTCTGTCTCACTCTATCTGTCTGTCTGTATCACTCTCTCTGTCTCGCTCTCTCTGTCTGTCAGTCTGTCTGTCTCCCCTGTTTTCTGTCTCTTTTTCTGTCTGTCTGTCTGTCTCATTCTCTGTTGTCCTGCTGTCTGTCTGTCTCGCTGTCTGTCTCACTGTATCTCTGTCTCCCTGAATGTCTCCCTGTCTGTCTCTCTGTCTATATGTCTGTCTCGATGTCTCAGTCTATCTGTCTGTCTGTCTGTCTTCTCTCTCCCTCCCTTCCCCTTCGCTCTCTCCCACTCCATTGTGCCTCTTTCTCTCTCTCTTTCTCTGTCCTTGTCCCTGTCTCTGTCTCTCTTTCTTTCTTTCTGTCTGTCTGTCTGTTCATTCTTTCTCCCTGCCTCTGCCTCTGTCTTCGTCTGTTTCTAGGTTAGGTAAGCAAGAATCAGCGTTTTAAGATGTCGCAGAGAGAGAGAAAGAAAGAGACAGACAGAGGCAGACAGACAGAAACAGACAGAAGAGAGAGAGAGAGAGAGAGAGAGAGAGAGAGAAGAGAGAGAGAGAGAGAGAGAGAGAGAATTGGGGTGGGGGGCATTCTGGGATGAAAATATATTTGTCCTCATGGGGGGCATAATAGATATGGGGGGGGGGGACATTTTAGATTGCCCCCCAGGGGGACGTGTCAGCATACCCAACATGTCCCCCGGGGGACATTCTAGCATACCCAACATGTCCCCAGGGGGACACTCTGGTATACTGAAAAGTCCCCCGGGGGGCATTCTGGGATACTGAAACGCCCCCCGGGGGGCATTCTGGGATGGGGGGCAATCTGGGGTGTTACACCGGCATCAAGCAAGCAGAGCAGAGCAGAGGAGAGAGGCCCAGTGGGAAGAACGGAGGCGCCGCAGATGGGCAAAGGATGGCGTCGGCACCCACAGACACTGATGACGGAGACTTCACCTGCAGCAACTGCAACAGAGTCTGCCGCTCGAGGATCAGGCTCTTCAGCCACAGCAGGCGCTGCAACTCCACAACTGACTGATCCATGGCGCAACACCATTGTCTCTCCAGACAGATGGATGGTAACTTTGTGTCATTTGTGCTTTGTTTTGGTGTGCATTTCTTTCTTTTTTGTTTGTTGATGTCTGTCTTTCTTTCTATCTATCGATCTTTCCTTCTTACTTTCTATCTTCCAGTCTTCTGTACTCCTTTCTTTCATTCTATCTTTCTTCTCTGTGTTGTGTGTGTGTGTGTGTGTGTTGTGTGTGTGTGTGGTGTGTGGTGTGTGTGTGTGTGTGTGTGTGTGTGTGTGTGTGTGTGTGTGTGTGTGTGTGTGTGTGTGTGTTGTTTGCAGGTGCGTATATGTATGAGTGTGTGTGTCATCAGCAACACAGTGAGGCAGACCAAACAGGCCTGGCGAGGCAGGAACTGACACAAGTTGGTGCTTTCTGTGTAGCTTCCGTGTTCTCTGCTTCGCCGTCCGTTCAAAGCATTCCAACATATTCATAGACTATGGACGACAACTTCAGAACCCAAGGTATAATATGAAGCATGTCACACTGGATAATGTTGTCGCTGTATGACATTGTTGGTGATTAAGAATCGGAGAATGAATCCACTGTGAAGGCGTTTGTGTCCTATTTTTCTCTATTGCGATGAGAAACACCAAACAGCATGAACTATTTTTGTCATGACTGAACAGCAGGCGTTTCAGTCTGTTCACACCTGTAGATGTGATTCTCCAAGACTGTATCTGAGTGGAGAACTTGGTCTTTGAAAAGGAGTACCAAACACATTTGGCTTTCCTCCTCGCCTGGCTGTCGACATGAGCTCTGGATACGGTTTTCGATGGAAAAATACTCTGTGGAAACGGACCAATAATGTCTATACATTTTCAGTTGTATTTATCATGGACATGGAGTCATTAACAACATGTCGATCGGGAAGTCTGAATTTCGTAGAGTGACAATTAGCGCAAAACTCCGACAATAACACAAAGTGGAACGAAGAACACGACTGTTCCAGACAGGTCGGCATTGTCAGTCATGTCGTAGAGTCGCAAACTTGTACAGAAAAGATCGTAGGCATGCGATCCACGAAATGACAGCTTACGCAATTGACTTGGAATGAACGTTTTCGGATTCGACAGTTTTTTTCACAAACTTTTGGCAAATCAAGAAGTAGCCCAGGTTTGGTCGGCGGAAGATGAAAAATGGCGCCAAAACTGATTGTGCGAGAAACAGTTTAGGGAAAATATGGGCTTTTTGGTCCAAGGTATAAAAATACATTCATTGTTGCGATTTTAGCGATGTATATATAGTAATGATATAGGTTCCGAGGCACTTATGTTAAAGAGTTGACACAAAACAATCCAGATTCATCAATCAAGGGAGGTAAGGGGGAAGGTAACTCCTAAATAAACCATTTCAACTGGCGGGTGATCGATGAAAAATGACGCCAAAATCGATCGTGCAAAATGCCAGTTTAGTTTAGAAAATATAGGCTTTTCGGTCCAACACAGTCATAAAGAATCAAATACATTCATTTGTGTGACTTCAGCGACATAGACATAATAATGATATAGGTTCTGAGGCATTCCCATTTGAAGGAGTTGACCGAACTAATCCAAGGTTGATCAATCAGGGGAGGTAAGGGGAAAGGTAACTCCCGAACAGACCATTTCATCTGCTGATGGTCACCACGAGAGATGTGCCCATTTGAGCACCTGGCTACATAGACCTTCACTTGCTGATTTTATTTGTCAGTTGTTCCTGTTGATATTAGTTCTCTCTGAAACACATTGCTCTCTGTGGATTTGTTGTGGCTAAGGCTGTGTTCGGATGAACTAAAGTGTTTTTTGTGTATGGGAGAGCGTCATTAATGAGCAGCGTGGCGAAAATGCACAGAACAATGACACGTAACAATAGCAACAGCAACCACCACAGTAACGATATCAGTCACCACCACAAGATAAAGGTTCAACGGAACTAAATCGTTCCTCTTTTTGCCCCCCCCCCCCCCCCCCCCCCCCCCCCCCCCCCCTTCCAGCGCCCCTCTTCATATTTATTGTTCATACTCATTCTCTCTGATTCAATACAATCGGCTTTATGTTCACTCCATTTGTAGACCTTTTCGTGCGTTTCCTTCGTGCGCACGAAGTGAATCGATGTTGAGAAAAACAACGAAAGAAACCTTGAAAAAAAAAAAAAAAAAAAGCAAAGGGCAGTAATTCTTGCAAGAAAACAAAGGGCAATAATTCGGTTGGGGTTGATCAGGAATATCTTCATTGGAATCGCTCTTTGTGGGATTGAATCAGCCTTTTCTTTCAAAACAATAAAAGGACTATGCCGCTTAACAAACAAAACAAACAAATGACATTAAAAAAAAAAACGCGACGCGTACGAAGAAGCACAGTAACTTTAGCCCCATCATGATGAAAAAAAAAAGAGTGAGTGCTCGTTTTTTGTGTTGAATGGTCCCAAATGGTGTTTCATGTTGCCTGAGGAACAAGACACAAAAGGTCTGGAAAGGCGTCGTGTTTGTCTTGTCATTGGTTTGTCCGGTGGTGTAGTCATTTCTCTTGGAACTAGGTTTCTATTTCCGCCTGCAGTCCCTCCCCCGACTCCTTCCCTCCCTGCCCCGCCCCTGCATGATGGTATGACAGTAGTCACGTCAATGTGAGCACAACGCCTGTGCTGGCTCCTGATACCCTTTACAGTTGGAGGTGGAGAAGGCATTGGGGGTACAGGCCGTGACCTGTGCAATGACCCTCTGCTACACAGGATTTTCTCTGACAGTTGATTGTACTGGGCTCCAGACTGATGTGGTCTGGCAGTATCAGATGTTATTTGGGCAGAGGTGGAACGCATCCACATCTGGGGGTGGGAATGCACCCTGTCCCCGAAACAGTACATAGCTCAGTCTATGCACGGTACACCTAACGTATCCGTTTGGCCCAGGAGTTCCATTGAATAACCAACATACTCCGTTTTCTGCAATGGTGTAGCCTGGGGATTGAACAGACGGCGTATAAGCGTATCCATTTTGAGTTGGAAGGTTGCCATGCAACATTGTGTGTGTGCGTGCGTGTGTGCGTGGTGTATGTGTGTGTGTGTGTGTGTGTTGTGTGTGTGTGTGTGTTGTGTGTGTGTGTGTGTGTGTGTTGATTCGGATATCCATCGCAGACAGACCAAAATTCAACAAATATAAACTTTTAACTCTTTCGATTTAGAAATTCTAATTTATTCCCTTGGCGGTAAAACCCAATGTGTTTGATAGATTTCTTTTTCGCGCAATCAGCGAATTACAAATAAACGAAAGAAAACTTTTCTATTCAACATGCTGGCCATTCAGACAAGGGAAGTAATTCCATTCCTTGGCGGAATAAACTAATATTTCTAACCGTGAACTGACTTAAATGGCTTCATTTTGCGCCCAGTAGTTACAAGAAGAGAAGTGACTGGTTGCTTGTTCTTCGTTTCGAATTGTCCCAAATGTTGGTTAATCTTGCCTGAAGAAGAAGGCCGAAGAGGTCTCGAAACGCTTCATGTTTTGTTTTGTCATTTGTTCTCCCCCCCCCCCCCTTTTTTTTTTTTTTTTCTTCTTCAGCTTCTTGTCCAACGTACGGAACAGTCATTTCTGTGTTAGGTTTGTGTTAGTTTCCGCCTGCAGTCACCTCACTTTCTTTTGTTTTTGTTTTTTTCTTTTTCTTTTTTTGTGCGCACGTTCAGCAAAGATTGCACAAACACTACAGAGTTCATTTTAACCACACAGAGTAAAATGGTGAAATATATGGCCCAAAGACAATGCCACTAATGGTTGGTGTTGATCTCACAGGAATGCATGGTCATTCAGAGAATTTATTAGAAATGAAATCACTTTCTATTGAAAAAAAAAATGTTGACCAATTTCAGACAGGGGAAATAATTTTTATTGATTCAGAACTTCTAATTCCTTCCCTTGCTGTATATATAGTGTATCTACGCGTGAACTGCATGAAAGGGAGGAGGATATAGATTCTTTCCAGTACCTTTCTTTTTTTCTTTTTTTTCCAATTTCTTGTTGTTGCTATTTTGCTGTCTTTAAATCACACTGTGGAAGAGAGACCCGCAGATATGATTTCGGTCACGGAAAGGGAAATAACTACAAATGAATTGTAGTTGTATACTCCGACATACGAACAGGTACAGATATATGCAGCTACAGACGCACGCATGTATGCACGTGCCCGCGCGCTTGCGCGCGCGCACGCGCGCACACACACACACACACACACACACACACACACACACACACACACACACACACACAACATACACACGTACGAACACACACACACACACACACACACACACACACACACACACACACACACACACACACACACCACAATGGCAGAATAAGAAAGATTGTAAGCGCTCCTCTTGAATGAATGATACGACACAAAAATCAAGTTTTGTTTGTTTGTTTGCTATATCTGTTATCACATATGAAAACTTTTTTGTTTGGTAGCAATGGGAGATAGACGCAATCAATTATTACGAACATAGCACAGAGAGAGAGAGAGAGAGAGAGAGAGAGAGAGAGAGAGAGAGAGAGAGAGAGAGAGAGAGAGAGAGAGCAAAGGTCAGATCTTGGATGCACCCTTTCAACCAGTTTATGAATCCAAGCAAGCAACCAAAAACATTCTCTTGTTGAGCTTCTTCTTCTTCTTGAAAAACCTTCAGTTTTTCTTTGTCCGTCTTTATTATTTTTCCTACATTTTACTGTTCAAAAATTCAGTTTATGTCTTTGTATCCTTTTTGGAGTTGTTTTGTCGTATATTTCTTTCTCCCTTTCTTTCGTTCTTTTTTTTTTTTTTTTTTTTTTTCGTTTTTGTTTGTGTTTTTTGTTTTGTTTTGTTTTGTTTCTTTTGTTTGAAAACTTGCTCGTGTCCGTCTTTCATTATTTTTGTACTTCATTGACCATTTCTATGTTTATTCAATGGGTTTTTGTCTATATTTTTTTTCTGTGTTTGGGCTATGTCTTGTCAATTTTTGCATTGTTTTGCTGTCTATTTTTCTCTTCTTTGAAAACATCTCATCGTGTCTATCTTTCGTTCTTTCTGTACTTTTCTTCTTTTGTTGTTATTGAAAATTTCTGTGTTTGTCTTTGGCAACCTCGACCCAGCAGACCTGGAGACAGCAGCTTCAGACCGGGTCAGCTGGCGGTCCACCATCAAGGCCGGCATCAAGCAAGCAGAGCAGAGCAGAGGAGAGAGGCCCAGTGGGAAGAACGGAGGTACCGCAGACGGGCAAAGAATGGCGTCGGCACCCACAGACACTGATGACGGAGACTTCACCTGCAGCAACTGCCGCTCGAGGATCAGGCTCTTCAGCCACAGCAGGCGCTGCAACTCCACAACTGACTGATCCATGGCGCAACACCATTGTCTCTCCAGACAGACGGATGGCAACTTTGCGTCATTTGTGCCTTGTTTTGGTGTGCATTTCTTTCTTTTTTGTTTGTTGATGTCTGTCTTTCTTTCTATCTATCGATCTTTCCTTCTTTCTTTCTCTTTTCCAGTCTTCTGTACTCCCTTTCTTTCATTCTATCGTTCTTCCTGTGTACCTTCTTTTCTCTCTTTTTTTCTTTTTTCTTCCGATATCAATCGCAGACAGAACAAAATTCAACAAATGTGACATTTTAACTCTTTCGATTCAGAACTTCTAATTCATTTCCTTGGCAGTACAAACTAATGTTTTGACAGATTTCTTTTGCGCCCAATCAGCGAATTGATTAGAAAAGACAAAAAGAAAACTTTTCTATTCAAACAAAATGCTGACCATTTTCAGACAAGGGAAGTAATTATTTGGAATCAGATCATCTAATTCCTTCCCTTGGCTGTCGAAACTAATATTTCTACGCGTGAACTGACTGGAATGGATTCATTTTGCGCCCAGTAGTTACACGAAAAGAAGTGGCTGATTGCTCGCTCTTTGTTTCGAATTGTCCTAAGTGTTGGTTAATCTTGCCTGAAGAAGAAGGCCAAAGAGGTCTCGAAACGCGTCGTGTTTTGTTTTGTCTTTTGTTGCCCCTATCTTTTTTTCTTCTTGTCCAACGTACAGAACAGTCCTTTCTCTGTTAGGTTTGTGTCAGTTTCCGCCTGCAGTCATCTCACTGTCAGTTTTTTTCTTCCTTTTATGCGCGCTTTGTCAGCGAAGATTGCACAAACACTACAGAGTTCATTTTAACCACACGTAGTAAAAGGGGTGAAATATGTGGCCCAGCGACAATGCCACTAATGCTTGGAGTTGATCTAACGGGGATGCATGATCACTCAGCGAATTCATTACAACTGAAAACACTTTCTATCGAAAAGAATATTGAACATTTTCAGACAGGAGAAGTATTTGTTTTTTCTTTCATTTAGAACTTCAAATTCCTTTGCTGTATAAAGTAGTGTTTCTACACGTCAACTGAATTAAAGGGAAGAGAATATAGATTCTTGCCAGTACCGTTTTTTTTTTTACTTAAATTTGTTGGGCCACAGAAAGGGAAATAACTACAAAAGAATTATAGTGGTACGCTCCGACGTACGGACAGGCACAAATATACGCAGCTACGTACGCATGCATGTATGCACACACACACACACACAGACACGACACACACAAGATGGCGGACACAGTTAGACACTGAGATCAAGGGTCTGCTGATATTTCCTCAAAACTGCATTAATATGATCAGGCTGACTAGATCCAGAAGCATGGGCAGCCGTTCAGCTACAACACCCATGAATGTGCAAGAACACAGCGCCAAGAGAGTTGACAACGTGGAAAGCGCCATGAAGAAAAAGCTGATCCGATCAGCGCGCAAAGCTGCCCAGCGCGTACGTGAGGAGGACAAGGGAGATGCCAGGGAAAATCGACACAGCTCTACATCGGGCACAGTGAGTGTGATCGATGAAATGAAAAATATGATTATCGGGCTATGTAATCGTGTGTCAAGCCTGGAAAATACGATACATGAACAGAAAAAGATTATCGAAAATATGATTACATCTAGAGTTGCCATGACAACAACAGTTTCAGATGATCTGACTCAAACAGATAATCCTACCTGTCTCACGTACGCTGAGATCGCAAAATCGATCCCTACTACCCTACAACATCCCGGAAGACAGAAGAAAACAGAAGACAGAACAAAAGAGAAAGAAAAATCAAAAGCAAAGGGGGTTGGAAAAGAACTTAAGAAAAATGACGTCAACGATTCACATGACGTAAAAGATCAGGAAAAAAGAAAACAGAATTCTATTGGGCCTAGATCAAAACAGAAAGAAGAGAAACAAGATTTACCTGTAGTTGCCATGCTCCACGACTCGGTGATGAAAGGAGTCAATGGGAGAAGACTGGGCCGCTCGTATGGCTTTGAGACAAAGGTTTGCGAAGCTTACAGGACTGAAAACCTTCCTCTGATGCTTCAGAAACTTCCATCTTCTGACGAAAAGCCAGCTGACGCAGTGGTCATCCATTGCGGACTAAATGACATTCAGAGGAAGGATCCCAAACTAGTCAGCAAAATGTTCTCAAAATGTGTCGGGGACTTCGCCACTACTCACCCTGAAGTTAAGGTCATTGTGAGTAAACTAGCACCGGTCAAAGATTTCGAACTCAACACGAAACGAGAGCTTTTTAATGCTTTGACAACAACAGAGCTGTTCAATATGAAAAACGTATCATTTATCTCACACTCCAACCTGCATCCTAGCCATCAGACACACAGAGACGGCATCCACCCTACACCTAGGGGGTCAAGTGTCCTTGCAGCAAACGTTGGACGGCACGTCAGGGAGCTGTTCTGGGAGAAACCAAAAAAGACTGCCAGACTGCGGAAGCAGAGACACCCCGGAAACTACCAAGACTTCAGAGGTCACCAGCCCTTCCCTGGAACCAGAGGTCCATGGTGGAACATGTTTGATGTCCTTTGCCCAGAGTGGTTCTAAATCAACAACTTAGAGACCTCTGGTGCAGTTTTTGAGGAAATTTCAATTATGACGGTATCAACCACCTCGATATTACGAGCCGTTTTTGGAGCGACCCTACTACAACTGTGCCCCTTGGAGTAACAGATTTAATGTCTTATATGACTGCTGAAACAAGAACTTACAAATCTTCAGCATCCACTCCATCCTGACTGTAATACCACCACTTGTGTAACAAACAAAGTATATGTAGTGTACTACTCTACACATGATTTATTGTCCATTTTGACACTGTTAACGTGAACAATTAGATTTAGATCTAGATCTTGAGATTTTTTATTTTAGTTGGTTTAAAGAAAGTTAAATTCCATGTTTCTTTTAAGGTTTTCCAGTGGAACTGTCGATCAATCTCAACTAGTCTTGATCAGCTAACTCAGCACCTTGCCGAAGAAAAATATAATGTATTGGCTTTACAGTCTCTCAATGTGAAGAGGAATAGGTTACCTAAACTCAGTGGCTACTATTTTCCACCCATTACTCAGCAAGGAGCCACAGAAGATAAAACCAACGTTGCTATTTACATAAAAGAAGGAGAGAAATATTACCCATGTACTAGTCCTGTACCACCAGACTTACTAGATGCTTATTCCTGTGCAGTCAGGGTCCGAATAAACACGGACACCACATTCACTGTAGTGTCAATATACTTACCTCGAGGGCCTAATGAGAGAAATACCGAATGGCTTCGATCGCTACACCAAAAATCAGATCAGAATAGCAAGTTCATAATAACTGGTGATTTCAATGCTCATTCGCCATTCTGGGATAAGGATTGTCAATTAATTACTAGCAGTCGTTTCGTTGAGAACATTGTTGACTCGCCTTTATATCTTTTAAACGACGGGAGAATGACACGTGTTCCCGATAATCCCAATCACAAGCCCAGTGCAATAGATTTAACCTTAACATCTCCAGATCTAGCACCTGTATGTGAGTGGCAGACCTTAAATGACACTCTGAACAGTGATCATATCCCCATTATCACCACTTTTAAATCTATAAGGCCTGAACCAAAAGACATGTCGCAAGAAAAAGTACCAAAATATAACTATAAATTAGCTAACTGGGACAGCTTCACAAACTTACTTAAATCCTTTAACGTCGACATCAATGAATTCAACTACCTAACTGTTGATGAATTGTATTGTAAATTTCAAAAAGCCATGCTATCTGCTGCAAATCAGTCAATACCCAGAATAAAACAAATCAAGCCAAACTTAAATAAACACACGGGGAATGTCTGGTGGAACGAAAATTGCGAACAAGCTAAAAAGGAGAAAAACGTAAAACTAAGAGCGTACTTACGAACTAAAGGAGAAGAACGAAATTCAAAACTGCTTGAGAAAAAAAAGGCCAAAAATCATTTTAACAAAGTGACGGCACAAGCTAAACGACAATACTGGTCAAACTTTTGTAAAAATGAAGTAAATAGTTTCAAAGATTATCAAAAGGTGTGGGCAAATCTAAGAATAATGAAAAACGGAGTATCTCTACCAACATGTCCGATCAAGCTCCGAAACTCTGATTTCCCCTCCAACTCAGAGAAAGCTGAAGCATTCGCCGACATATTTTCAAAAAATAGCAGCACAGACAGTCTAACAGCAGAAAAGAAACAACACAGAGAGCAAGAGGAGAGAAAAGCCATTTACAACGACCCTGACCCTGTAATAGACCATTACCTGAATGTTCCCATAACATTACAAGAAGTGGAAGAATGTCTCAGTAATCTAGGAAATAAAAAGACATCAGTAGGCTTAGATGGCATTTCAAATGAAATGTTACATCATATCCCTCCGAATGTAAAACATTTCATATCCCTTTTTATTAAAAAATGTTGGAACGAGGAAATCTGCCTTCTGTATGGAAACATTCTATAATTATTCCCATTCACAAACAGGCAAAACCTCGATCTGATATAAACAGCTACCGACCAATTGCCCTAACGTCTCATATGTGCAAACTGATGGAAAAAATTGTTCTAAACAGGTTAACATATTTTTGTAACAAACACCAAGTAATCCCAATTAACCAAGCTGGTTTTCAAAAAGGAAGATCATCAGTAGAACACTTAGTTAAACTAACGACTCAAGTTAAACAACAATTTGCGAGACGGAAAAACATCCTCGCAACTTTCTTTGATATAAAAAAAGCATATGAACAAGTATGGCACAAACGGCTCATGTATAAGCTCAAAACCATTGGTATAAGTGGAACAATGTATAACTATATCAAAGTTTTTTTGGAAAACAGAGTGATTCAAACAAGAATAGAGCATACATATTCTAGCACTAGATCATTAGAAATGGGACTTCCACAGGGTCAGTACTATCTCCGATTTTATTCAATATTTTAACTGCAGATATAACAAAAGGATTATCAAAAGATGTAATATTAGCACAATTCGCCGATGACTTATGTTTGTGGATGAAGGTCACTATGAAAAGAAATACTCCATTAAGATCTGTCAACTACATAAAAATAAAATATCAACATGAACTAAACAAAATCAACGACTTTTTACATGAAAATGGACTTTCACTTTCAAGAGAAAAAACGAATTTAATGCTTTTTAACTCTGGATATGATCCTGAGAAACTTCCTCAATTTACTCTGAACGGGTCAGTACTACAATATGCTAGTTCTGTAAAATTTCTAGGCGTTTATCTAACTCCAAAGCTTTCATGGAATCTACATATTGAATACATTTTGAATAAAGCGAGGAAAAGTTTTAACTTTTTAAAAATCATAAGCAAACAAAAGTGGGGACAAGACAAAGATAGCTTAACATTACTATCTTCTGCGCTTGTGCGGTCTAGATTAATTTACGCCCAAGAAGTTTTCTTTAGCACCCCACAACACTTACTCAATAAATTACAAAGTATACACTGCAAATCGTATAAACTGGCACTTGGAGTTCCTATACATACATGTAACATGGGAACATACCATGAAATCGGAGTTTTGCCTCTCAGTGAGTTTCGAAAAGCGTCTGCATCGAATTTTGTTTTAAAGAACTCTTCACAAAATACTTTTTGTGCTAAAGAAGTATCCTTAAATTCAGAAACAGATTTTGCAAAAAGAGCTAGAAACATAAAATCAACTTTATCCATTCAGACATATACTTCTACTCTATTGAAAGAATCAAATATAAATCAAACTAAAATCGCCTCGAGCCCCTTCTATGCACCCATTCCCAAATGGAAACAAATCAAAGCTAAATTTGATACAAATTACACTGTACTAAGTAAAAACGATTCTCCAAACCTTCTTAAAAGCGATGCAAATTGTCATTTGGAAAATGTGTATAAAGACCACTTGAAAATTGTTACGGATGGTTCAGTACTAGATGATCGTAACACTGGCGCAGCTTTTATCATACCAACCTTGAAAGTGGAGAAATTGTATCATCTTGGGAAATACTTGTCGATTTTTACCGCAGAACTAGTAGCAATTCTAATGTCTCTAAAGTATATTCTAAATTCTTCCACTAAAAATTGTCAACTTCTACTTTGTAGTGATTCTAGATCAGCGCTTTGTGCTTTACAATCTCCAAATTCAAAGATTCGTAATGAGATAACAACGGAAATAAATTACGTAACGCATCGTCTATCAATGAAGAGAGTCAATATTACTTTTTGTTGGGTGCCTTCTCACTGCGGCATTTCATCCAATGAGAGAGTTGACCAAGCTGTTCGAAGAGCAGCTCGCAACATTGAAGGCACAACTTCATGCAGTATAGATTTGGATTTGTCAGAATGTTATGCACTGATAAATAAAGCATCAAACGACAGATTTAAACATTTATTGAAAAACACAGATTGTCTATATTATAAAATGTGTGTTAAACCAAGCCCTGATATTAACCCCAACACTCAATTAAGAAAAATCCAAACTCCAATTTCTAGAGACGTAGAAAGCTTAATTCATCGCATGCGATTAAATTCACCTCGAACTAAATACTGCAAAAATGTCTCATGTATGTGTGGGGAACCTCTCAGTGTAAGTCATCTGTTATTGGACTGTGCAAGAACAAAAATAGTAGTGCAAAGGGAAGGTGCTGAAATTTTATCTGATGGATCGACTTCACTGAACTTGCCTTACATGTTAAATAACTATTTTTTCATGTGTTTAATTTGTAAACATTTATTAGAAAGCCCAGTTGGAATATTCCTTTGAATTATAACTTAACTTTTATCAGAGACTTTTTTTCCCAACACATTTGAACACATGCTCATCTTAATCAAATTCAATCATTAGTATGATGCCGCTTACAAATAAGATACAACATAAGATTGTATTATATACACTCTTTAACTCCTCAACTACACGCTTAATTGAAGTGTCCAAAACTGGAAAAATATGACCACGTCAACACTGGAAAATGTGCTGAAATGAACACATCATTCAAAGGACTGCTTCCAACTTCATCAGATACACCTCTAGTGCAGAGACACTATTGAAGAACAGAAAACTAGTTCCATTGGACATGGTGAAATTACTGTATTTCTTTGAAAACTGTGGCACACTGAAAATCGTATCATAAACTTATCTATTAACACACACACACACACACACACACACACACACACACACACACACACACACACACACAC
>JAMYXO010000041.1:32500-62500 GCA_033310375.1 Conus canariensis | reverse complement strand
GCGCACGTGTTGTGTGTGTTGTGTGTGTGTGTGGGGTGTGTGTGGTGTGTGTGGTGTGTGTGTGTGTGTGTGTAGTGTGTGTGTGTGTGTTAGTGTTGGGTGTGTGTGTGTGCGCGCGCGAGCGTGTGTGCAGTGGTGTGTGTGCGTGAGCGTGTGTGGTAGTGAGTATGTGTGTGTGTGTGTGTGTGTGTGTGTGTGTGTGTGTGTGTGTGTGTGTGTGGTGTGGGTGTGTGAGTGTAGCGTGTGTGTGATTGTGTGTGATGTCTCTCTCTCTCTCTCTCTCTCTCTCTCTCTCTTCCTCACACACACACACACACACACACACAGAAATTCATAAACTAAAATTTGTCAACACATCATGGTTATAAACATGATATGAACATAAGATCAAAGGATTAGATCTCCATAATATACCCCACAACAGCACAACCACATTGAATATGTATGTAACCATTGATCAGTACTAATTGTGCCTGTGTGTGGGCATGTGTGCTCAAGTCTGATTGTGAGTGTGCGCATCTGTGTGAGCATGTGTGTGCATGTGCGTGTGTAAGTGTGCCTGTGTGTGTACACATGTATGTGTGTGCCTGTGGATGTGCATGCATCTGTGCATAAGCGCGTGAGTGTCGCTCTCTGTGTATGTGTTGTGTGTGCGTGAAAGCAAGAATGCATAAATGAGTGCATAAATGTGGGTGCCTATGCTTGCCAGCATATCTGCATGTGCTTGAATGTCTATCATGAGTCTGTTTAAGTATGCGTGGGTTTCAAAATTCAGTTATTTTAATTATCATTATCACTGCAATCATCATCGTCATTACACCAACATTATAATCCTGAGATCAGTACAGTTTTGATTGGAAGAAGGGGGGAGGAGGGAGGGTGCAGTGGGGAGGGGAGGGGGGTAGATGGGGATGGAGACGGAGGAATGGGTTGAGGAGGGTACCTTAAAGATGGACTGGCTGGAGTGAGGACAGGGGGAGCGGACAGGATGATTACTGTTTTACTGTATCTGCCAGCAAGGGCATCGATTTTCAATTCCGCCTGCAAGCCTCCTTCAGGGCTCTAATTGCTGATGGCAGAAAATAATCTTTATATCTGGATGTCCTGCATCTCATGGACAGCAGTCGACCAGCGTTACGACTGGAAGCACAGATGGTTGTAGAGGAGGATGGACTGGATCACCGACTGATAGAACAAGTTCAGGAAGGTGCTGTTGACCCTGAACTGTGGGAGCTTCCGCAGAAAGAAAAGACGCTGGTTGGCCTTCTTGCAGCACATGTCGATGTTAGGGGTCCACTCCAACTTGTCAATGACTTGCCGAAGTACTTGTAGGTGCGCACAATGCGCACTTCCTCTTCCTTGATGACAAGTGGGTGGGTGCTGCTTGGGTTCCTGCAGAAGTCGATGACCATCTCCTCTGTCTTGGTGACATTGAGCTGAAGGAATTTCCTGTCGCACCAGTCCACCAACTTGCCGACTGCCTCTCGGTACATAGTTTCATCAGAGTCGTGCATCAGCCCTGTAAGTGACGTGTCATCTGCGAACTTGGTCTGCAGACTGCATGCCTCCCTGGTGCGGCAGTCAGCTGTGTAGATGGTGAACAGGGCATGCGACAAAACACACCCCTGTGGGGGCTCCTGCATTGGTCACCAGGACATCGGAGACAACCCGGCCCACCTTCAAAATACATCAAGTCGTCCTGATCTCGTCAGTGAAATTTTATTTTCAATTCACCAGTTAATGATGCGAGGTTCCAAAATAACATTATTATGGGTACCCGGTCACTGCGATCTTCGAGGGAATGAACTGGCTGATACCTGTGCAAAAGAGGCTTCAATGTGCAAATCGAATACAGTTTTATGTGATATTCCTTATTCGGTTCTTGAAATAAACAATATTCTGACAAAAGCACTCTGGGACCAGAGAAGAACACAGTACATTGAAGCTGCCATTCAGAAGAACAGATGGGATCTTTCTGCCCCCGGCAGTCATTGTATAAGTCCGCCAGGTTCTATTCCGAATCGAAATTTATTGCACAGAATACGGGTGGATTGTTGGTTTGGCAGGTTTTTAAAACCATCTCCTTTGTGTGTCTGTGGTCAAAACCTTAATGTATCTCATTTTTTACTTGAATGTTCATTAACAAAAGCGTATTTTCAATGTCTTCATGATAAAATTTTGTCTAAAAATCTACCTTTAACATTGCATAGTGTTTTTTGTCCCAACCCAGAAAATGGGTGGAGGCTAGCCAATTTGGCTGTAAATCTGATCAAGTCTCATCCACTTGGCAGATTTTTCTAACGGATTTTTTTTTTTTTTTTTTTTTTTTTTTTTTTTTAATGTTTGTTTCTTTTTTGGTTTAGTGGTCTGATGTACACGTAGAGCAAAGAATTTGTTACATGACATAGCTGTCCGACTCTCACGTGTACTAGGTCGCATTATTCCATTTACGAAACTTTTGCACAGGTTGTGCGCGCGCTAAGAGAGAGGAGAGAGGGGAGAGAGAGAGAGAGAGAGAGGGGGGGGGGGGGGGGGGGGGAAGAACTTCGTTTTGTTTTATATGTGAGAGCATGTTGTGCGTACGTCTATACGTTTTTTGTGTGGATATGTTTTGAGTGTGTGTAGGGGAGGTGGCGGTTTGTGTGTATGTATGTGTGTGTGTGTGTGTGTGTGTGTGTGTGTGTGTGTGTGTGTGTGTGTGTGCGCGCGCGCGCGCGTGCGAGAGAGAGAGTTTTGGTTTTTATTTGTTTGTCTGTGAGTGAATATATGTGCGTGCTCGCATACACGTGAGTAGGGGGAAGGGGAAGCGTGGTTTTTGTGAGTGTGTGTGTGTGTGTGTGTGTGTGTGTGTGTGTGTGTGTGTGGGAGTGTGTGTCTGTGAGAGAGAGAGAGAGAGAGAGAGTGTGTGTGTGTGTGTGTGATTGGATGGTGTGTGTTTGTGTGCAGTGTGTTGTGGGGGGGGGGGGGGGGCTTTCCTTTTTTTTAATTTTTTTTTTATGGTGTTCTGAGAGAGAGAGAGAGAGAGGAGAGAAGAGAGAGAGAGAGAGAGAGAGAGCGAGAGAGAGAGAGAGAGAGAGAGAGAGAGAGAAGAGAGAGAGAGAGAGAGATTGTTGATTTTCAGTACAGTTAAGATGTAATTTGCTTTATTGTTACAATTTCTGAATTTTTTTATTATGTTACTTAGAAATGTTAAATATTTCCCTGTTAATTTTCCTTTATGATTTTTATGTCATTCAGATGTTATTTGTATTATTTTCGTTACCTCATTAATTCATTAAGGTTTTTCTTTTTAAAATGTCAGTACAACACTATGTTAATCTGACAGTAAATGGTTTCAGTCAGTCAGTCAGTCAGACAACCCGGCCAACTACGACTTGCTGTGGTCTGTCAGTCAGGAAGCTGAAGATGCATTTGATGATCTCTGGGTTAACAGCCATGGCCAGTAGTTTCCCGACGAGGTGATGGGGCTGAATGGTGTTGAAAGCACTTGAAAACTCCACAGACAGAACCCTGGCGAACGTCCCGAGCCTATCAGGGTGCTGGTGGAAGTGGTGCAGCATTGTCTGGATGGCATCTTCTGTGCTCCTACCTCTGGTGTAGGCGAACTGCAGTGGATCTTGATGGTCTTCAGTTTCTCCCCTGAGATGCTTGAGGACAATTTCCTCAGTACATTTCATGGGGACTGATGTTAGCGCCACTGGTCTGTAGTCGTTGAGCTGACTGATCACTTTCTTCTGTGGCACAGGTATGATTGTGGATGACCTCCATAATCGCGAAACATGGCCTTCCTGAAATGTTCGCTGGAACAGCTCTCTGAAGACATGGGCCAAGGAGTTGCTGCAGGTTTTCAGAGTCCTACTGCTGATGCTATCCGGACCAGAGGCACTTCAGACATTCAGCTTCCTGAACAGTCGGCGGACTTCCTCTTCATTGATGGTCACTGGGGATCCAGGGATCTGGGGCACCGTGTCCATGGCCCGCTGCTGCTCAATGCTGAAGTCCCGCTGGTCAAAACGTGTGTAGAACACATTCAGTACATTGGCCAATCTCCTCTCGTCTGCTCTCAGTTCAGCTTTCTTGGGCCTGTACCCTGTTATGGCAGAGATGTTCTGCCAGCACTTCCTGGAGTCACCTTGCTGGAAGTTGTCCTCGAGTTTTGCAGAGTACTTCTTCTCCTCCCTGATCCTCTTGTCGATCTTCTTCTAGGTGAGCTGCATATTCCTGGTGTCCTTTTCTTTCAGAGCTGACTTTCTCTCTTTTAGCAGCTGTTTCAGGTCCTTGGTGATCCAGGGCTTGGAGTTGGGTACAGCCTGATCTCCATTGTCTGTAGTACCATGCCCACGCAAAAGTTAATGTAGCTGGAGATCACGTCAGTTGTCTTGTCTAGTGGGCTCTCATCGTCCAGAAACACACCCCAGTCTGTTTATTCAAAACAGGCGTGTGTGTGTGTGTGTGTGTGTGTGTGTGTGTGTGTGTGTGTGTGTGTGTGTGGTGTGTGTGTGTGTGTGCATACATGCATGCGTACGTAGCTGCGTATATTTGTGCCTGTCCGTACGTCGGAGCGTACTACTATAATTCTTTTGTAGTTATTTCCCTTTCTGTGGCCCAACTCATATCTGCAGGACTCTCATCCACAGTGTGATTTGAAGCTGCCCTGATGTTTAAAACACCAAAATAGCAACAACAACAAATTTAAGTAAAAAAAAAAAAAAAAGGGACTGGCAAGAATCTATATTCTCTTCCCTTTAATTCAGTTGACGTGTAGAAACACTACTTTATACAGCAAAGGAATAAATCTGAAGTTATTAATGAAAAACAAACCCTACTTCTCCTGTCTGAAATGTTCAACTTTTTTTTTCGATAGAAAGTGTTTTCAGTTGTAATGCATTCGCTGAGTGATCATGCATCCCCGTTAGATCAACTCCAAGCATTAGTGGCATTGTCGCTGGGCCACATATTTCACCCCTTTTACTACGTGTGGTTAAAATGAACTCTGTAGTGTTTGTGCAATCTTTGCTGACAGAGCGCGCATAAAAGGAAGAAAACAAAACTGACAGTGAGATGACTGCAGGCGGAAACTGACACAAACCTAACAGAGAAAGGACTGTTCTGTACGTTGGACAAGAAGAAAAAAAGATAGGGGCAACAAAAGACAAAACAAAACACGACGCGTTTCGAGACTTCTTTGGCCTTCTTCTTCAGGCAAGATTAACCAACACTTAGGACAATTCGAAACAAAGAGCGAGCAATCAGCCACTTCTTTTCGTGTAACTACTGGGCGCAAAATGAATCCATTCCAGTCAGTTCACGCGTAGAAATATTAGTTTCGACAGCCAAGGGAAGGAATTAGATGATCTGATTCCAAATAATTACTTCCCTTGTCTGAAAATGGTCAGCATTTGTTTGAATAGAAAAGTTTTCTTTTTGTCTTTTCTAATCAATTCGCTGATTGGGCGCAAAAGAAATCTATCAAAACATTAGTTTGTACTGCCAAGGAAATGAGTTAGAAGTTCTGAATCGAAAGAGTTAAAATGTCACATTTGTTGAATTTTGTTCTGTCTGCGATTGATATCGGAAGAAAAAAGAAAAAAAGAGAGAAAAGAAGGTACACAGGAAGAACGATAGAATGAAAGAAAGGGAGTACAGAAGACTGGAAAAGAGAAAGAAAGAAGGAAAGATCGATAGATAGAAAGAAAGACAGACATCAACAAACAAAAAAGAAAGAAATGCACACCAAAACAAGGCACAAATGACGCAAAGTTGCCATCCGTCTGTCTGGAGAGACAATGGTGTTGCGCCATGGATCAGTCAGTTGTGGAGTTGCAGCGCCCGCTGTGGCTGAAGAGCCTGATCCTCGAGCGGCAGTTGCTGCAGGTGAAGTCTCCGTCATCAGTGTCTGTGGGTGCCGACGCCATTCTTTGCCCGTCTGCGGTACCTCCGTTCTTCCCACTGGGCCTCTCTCCTCTGCTCTGCTCTGCTTGCTTGATGCCGGCCTTGATGGTGGACCGCCAGCTGACCCGGTCTGAAGCTGCTGTCTCCAGGTCTGTTGGGTCGAGGCTGCCAAAGACAAACACAGAAATTTTCAATAACAACAACAAGAAGAAAAGAACAGAAAGAACGAAAGATAGACACGATGAGGATGTTTTCAAAGAAGAGAAAAATAGACAGCAAAACAATGCAAAAATTGACAAGACATAGCCCAAACACAGAAAAAATATAGACAAAAACCCATAGAATAAACATAGAAATGGTCAATGAAGTACAAAAATAATGAAAGACGGACACGAGCAAGTTTTCAAACACAAAAGAAACAAAAAAAACAAAAAAAAAACAAAACAAAAACGAAAAAAAAAAAAAAAAAGAAAAGAAAAGAACGAAAGAGAGGAGAAAGAAATATACGACAAAACAACTCCAAAAAGGATACAAAGACATAAACTGAATTTTTGAACAGTAAAATGTAGGAAAAATAATAAAGACGGACAAAGAAAAACTGAAGGTTTTTCAAGAAGAAGAAGAAGAAGCTCAACAAGAGAATGTTTTTGGTTGCTTGCTTGGATTCATAAACTGGTTGAAAGGGTGCATCCAAGATCTGACCTTTGCTACTCTGTGTATGTGTGTGTGTGTGTGTGTGTGTGTGTGTGTGTGTGTGTGTGTGTGTGTGTGTGTGTGTGTGTGTGTGTGCTATTTTCGTAATAATTGATTGCGTCTATCTCCCATTGCTACCAAACAAAAAAGTTTTCATATGTGATAACAGATATAGCAAACAAACAAACAAAACTTGATTTTTGTGTCGTATCATTCATTCAAGAGTAGCGCTTACAATCTTTCTTGTTCTGCCATTTTGTGTGTGTGTGTGTGTGTGTGTGTGTGTGTGTGTGTGTGTGTGTGTGTGTGTGTGTGTGTTCGTGCGTGTGTGTGTGTGTGTGTGTGTGTGTGTGTGTGTGTGCGCGCGCGCGCGCGGCGCGCGCAAGCGCGCGGGCACGTGCATACATGCGTGCGTCTGTAGCTGCATATATCTGTACCTGTTCGTATGTCGGAGTATACAACTTTTGTAGTTATTTCCCTTTCCGTGACCGAACTCATATCTGCGGGTCTCTCTTCCACAGTGTGATTTAAAGACAGCAAAATAGCAACAACAAAAAATTGAAAAAAAAAAAAAAAAAGGTACTGGCAAGAATCTATATCCTCCTCCCTTTAATGCAGTTCACGCGTAGATACACTATATATAGCAAGGGAAGGAATTAGAAGTTCTGAATCAATAAAAATTATTTCCCCTGTCTGAAAATGGTCAACATTTTTTTTTCAATAGAAAGTGATTTCATTTCTAATAAATTCTCTGAATGACGATGCATTCCTGTGAGATCAACACCAACCATTAGTGGCATTGTCTTTGGGCCATATATTTCACCATTTTACTCTGTGTGGTTAAAATGAACTCTGTAGTGTTTGTGCAATCTTTGCTGACTGAGCGCACAAAAAAAAAAAAGAAGAAAAAAAAAAAAGAAAGTGAGGTGACTGCAGGCGGAAACTAACACAAACCTAACACAGAAATGACTGTTCCGTACGTTGGACAAGAAGAAGAAGAAGAAGAAGAAAGGTGGGGGGGGGGGGGGGGGGGGGGGAGTGGGGGGGGGGGGGGAGGAAACAAATGACAAAACAAAACATGAAGCGTTTCGAGACCTCTTTGGCCTTCTTCTTCAGGCAAGATTAACCAACATTTGGGACAATTCGAAACGAAGAACAAGCAATCAGTGACTTCTCTTCTTGTAACTACTGGGCACAAAATGAATCCATTTAAGTCAGTTCACGGTTAGAAATATTAGTTTATTCCGCCAAGGAATGGAATTACTTCCCTTGTCTGAATGGTCAGCATGTTGAATAGAAAAGTTTTCTTTCGTTTATTTGTAATTCGCTGATTGCGCGAAAAAGACATCTATCAAAAACATTGGCTTATACCGCCAAGGGAATAAATTAGAATTTCTAAATCGAAAGAGTTAAAAGTTTATATTTGTTGAATTTTGGTCTGTCTGCGATGGATATCTGAATCAAACACACACACACACACATACACACACACACACACACACACACACACACACACACACACAAACACACATACACACACACACACACACACACACACACACACACACACATACACGCACGCACACACGCACGCACACACACAATGTTGCATGGCAACCTTCCAACTCAAAATGGATACGCTTATACGCCGTCTCTTCAATCCCCAGGCTACACCATTGCAGAAAACGGAGTATGTTGGTTATTCAATAGAACTCCTGGGCCAAACGGATACGTTAGGTGTACCGTGCATAGACTGAGCTATGTACTGTTTCGGGGACAGGGTGCATTCCCACCCCCAGATGCAATGCGTCCACCTCTGCCCAAGTAACATCTGATACTGCCAGACCACATCAGTTTGGAGCCCAGTACAATCAACTGTCAGAGAAAATCCTGTGTAGCAGAGGGTCATTGCACAGGTCACGGCCTGTACCCCCAATGCCTTCTCCACCTCCAACTGTAAAGGGTATCAGGAGCCAGCACAGGCGTTGTGCTCACATTGACGTGACTACTGTCATACCATCATGCAGGGGCGGGGCAGGGAGGGAAGGAGTCGGGGGAGGGACTGCAGGCGGAAATAGAAACCTAGTTCCAAGAGAAATGACTACACCACCGGACAAACCAATGACAAGACAAACACGACGCCTTTCCAGACCTCTTGTGTCTTGTTCCTCAGGCAACATGAAACACCATTTGGGACCATTCAACACGAAAAACGAGCATTCACTCACTTTTTTTTCATCATGATGGGGCCAAAGTTACTGTGCTTCTTCGTACGCGTCGCGTTTTTATTTTATTTTTATTTTTATGTCATTTGTTTGTTTTGTTTGTTAAGCGGCATAGTCCTTTTATTGTTTTGAAAGGAAAGGCTGATTCAATCCCACAAAGAGCGATTCCAATGAAGATATTCCTGATCAACCCCAACCGAATTATTGCCCTTTGTTTTCTTGCAAGAATTACTGCCCTTTGCTTTTTTTTTTTTTTTTTTTTTTTCAAGGTTTCTTTCGTTGTTTTTCTCAACATCGATTCACTTCGTGCGCACGAAAGAAACGCACGAAAAGGTCTACAAAGGGAAAGTGAACATAAAGCCGATTGTATTGAATCAGAGAGAATGAGGATGGACAATAAATATGAAGAGGGGAGCTGGAAGGGGGGGGGGGGGGGGGGGGGGGGGGGTGGCGGTGTGTGTCAAAAAGAGGAACGATTTAGTTCCGTTGAACCTTTATCTTGTGGTGGTGACTGATATCGTTACTGTGGTGGTTGCTGTTGCTATTGTTACGTGTCATTGTTCTGTGCATTTTCGCCACGCTGCTCATTAATGACGCTCTCCCATACACAAAAAACACTTTAGTTCATCCGAACACAGCCTTAGCCACAACAAATCCACAGAGAGCAATGTGTTTCAGAGAGAACTAATATCAACAGGAACAACTGACAAATAAAATCAGCAAGTGAAGGTCTATGTAGCCAGGTGCTCAAATGGGCACATCTCTCGTGGTGACCATCAGCAGATGAAATGGTCTGTTCGGGAGTTACCTTTCCCCTTACCTTCCCTGATTGATCAACCTTGGATTAGTTCGGGTCAACTCCTTCAAATGGGAATGCCTCAGAACCTATATCATTATTATGTCTATGTCGCTGAAGTCACACAAATGAATGTATTTGATTCTTTATGACTGTTGGACCGAAAAGCCTATATTTTCTAAACTAAACTGGCATTTTGCACGATCGATTTTGGCGTCATTTTTCATCGATCACCCGCCAGTTGAAATGGTTTGTTTAGGAGTTACCTTCCCCCTTACCTCCCTTGATTGATGAATCTGGATTGTTTTGTGTCAACTCTTTAACATAAGTGCCTCGGAACCTATATCATTACTATATATACATCGCTAAAATCGCAACAATGAATGTATTTTTATACCTTGGACCAAAAAGCCCATATTTTCCCTAAACTGTTTCTCGCACAATCAGTTTTGGCGCCATTTTTCATCTTCCGCCGACCAAACCTGGACTACTTCTTGATTTGCCAAAAGTTTGTGAAAAAAAACCGTCGAATCCGAAAACGTTCATTCCAAGTCAATTTCGTAAGCTGTCATTTTGTGGATCGCATGCCTACGATCTTTTCCGTACAAGTTTGCGACTCTACGACATGACTGACGATGCCGACCTGTCTGGAACAGTCGTGTTCTTCGTTCCACTTTGTGTCATTGTCGGAGTTGTGCGCTAATTGTCACTCTACGAAATTCAGACTTCCCGATCGAAATGTTGTTAATGACTCTATGTCCATGATAAATACAATTGAAAATGTATTGACATTACTGGTCCATTTCCACAGAGTATTTTTCCATCGAAAACCGTATCCAGAGCTCATGTCGACAGCCAGGCGAGGAGGAAAGCAGAGAATGTCTAAATGTGCCTTCTAGCTCAGCCATCTTATTTCGCCTGCAAACTCCACTTTTCACATAGATAAATTTCTTCAGCCAAAAAAAACAGCTAAAAACCTACAAAATCAAAAAACTTGATCGCGTGAAAAGTGGGGTCTGCGGGCAAATAATATTGCTGCTCTAGAACCACACATTTAGACATTCTCTCTGATTAATCTTCTATCTCAAGCACTACCAACAAATCAGAACAAACAACTGGTTTCCCATCTTGGTTAGTTATTTTTACACACAATGAATGTATATCCTCACCAACTAATTTTTTAAATTGAGCGTTATTAAATGTATATGACTGATAATCGCAAAACCCCGCCTCAAGCGATGGTAGTACTCTTAAAACTGTAGATGGCCGACCATTAAACAAATTAGCATCTGTTTTTAATTCACTTAAATGAACATACAACCTTGGGTTAATTAGAAAATCGGATGGTCTACTACTTGCATACTCATAAAGCCCACTTTCTAAGTACTTATGGGTGTTAACGCTATACGTTTCACCACTATCATAAAAGCCCAAAATTCGTGCAAGCCCTCTAGGAAAAACGTACTCTCCTTCTTTCTTCTGGAAAGTGCATAGTAATTATAAGATTTGCCTCATTAATTTTTAACTTAATGCCAAAATTGCTAAATACTTCTTTTAAAGAACAAAAGTTGTAGTAACCATCAGGTATTTTTAACTGCTTTAATAAATTACCTTGCCCGTCCTTAATATTCACCCAGTTATTTTTAGCTTTCTCAGATATATTAATCCACTTAACTTTAAAACCAATTTCTCTAAGAGCAACCCTATTATTACAGCGCCTATTGTCAATTGGATACTTTAAGAACACACGTGTGCTTTGTTTAGTTATATAAATGTGCATCCTTTTTAAATCCTTTTTAAAAAATCTATTTAAAATGGTGCCTTTTAAATATAATGAAAGTGCCACTTACGATGTAGGAGGGGTTTATGAGCCCAAATCTTTGGACTTTAGTAACCTAACCATCGCAGTGGATGGATCATATGGTTTCCTAGTCAGACTTGTAAACCCACTAACTAGATATTTAAATCCTCCAATAAAGAGTAATAGAGTGCCATCAGCATGGTCAACTCACCCCATGGCTTTTTACCAGAATCAGTTAAATTTTGCAGTTTACTGCTCAACCACTGGCTGCGGTGTGTCATATACAAGCCATTTAAACCACCCCAATCTCTTAGTAAGGTCAGTATATAACTTTCATGTTTATTACCAGTATAGACGCATACTAATTGAACTACAGGTGCGCCTCCCCAACGACAACGCATTTAATCCATTCAACAGCTCAATGGACAATAATGCATATGAAAGAATCTGCAACGAATTTAACATTAAACCTTCAACTGACTTTAGACAAAAGTTAGACCGCAATCACGGGTTAGGCACATTGTATTTGTGGGGCACACATACAGAATATAATTTTGACTACTGGCCCGGCCACACCTCTTTTAGGCCAAACAAACAAGTTAGATTGGGATCAATAGAACAAAAACACCCCAATGCTTGGGCAACATTTATCTTGGATAAAAGTGAAGGCCTAACAATGCCAGGAGTGCAAAGACTTAATGACTCCATACGGACGTACGTTTGGTGTCTATTAGGAGCGCAAGCACAGACCAAGTCTAGCATAGTGGATCAATCTACAGGCTTTGACGCCAGAAAACAATTTTTAGCTAATATAGAAGATGCTATTAACTCTGCTGTTGATTTGCCTTCCAGCATACGAAGGTACCAAAACGTTCTTGCACATGCTAGGTCAAAGATTGACTTTGTTGTAGGCCATGGATTATACATGCTGCCTTCTGACCTTAGACTGCAGATTGGCATGATACAGAATTATAATAATGAAATCCTTATAGCCGGAGACGACCAAAACTTAGGACACAATCAAGGCTTAAACAAAGGCCCGCGCCAGCCATTTTTAAAAAAGTATCTAGCCCTGAAAGCGACCCCCCACCAGTTATAAGCAGCCCACAGCCAGAAAGCGGTCCAACACCGCCTGTTGATGTACCTCACCCCGACAGACACACTAGCGAAAAGACTGCCCTTGTTGTGTTTTTAACTTTTACTGGACTGGCCATACTTTATTTCACTAAAAATTAAACCGGCAGCCAGCACCCCTAACGTCCACAGATGGTCAGCCATATAACCAGCCACTTTGCCTATAGTAGACAAAACCCAACTAACAACACTGCCTATTATGCCCGGCAGAGCATCAAGCGCTTTGGCAGCTAACTTCTTTAATAAGTTTGCTAGATGGTGCAATTGTTTTCTAATCCAACTTTTACCGGGCTGAGGCGTTGGAGGCGCTACTGGCCCCGCTGGTGCACCGCCAGTTAATGCATAAACCAGTGTAGAGATAGCAAACCCAACGGCTGTTAATATACTAACTATTGTAATTCTCTGCTCTCTGAACAGAATTCTTATTCTTTCTGCTAACGTAGTATTTTTTTGAAGTATTCTGTTTATAGTTTCTCTGATTCTGCTTGTTTGGTATGCTATTTTTTCTCTGTTTCTATACAACGCTATTAACCTGTTTTTTCTTTGTTCCATTAAATCATTCAAGTTCTTCTGTCTTTTAGCCTTTTCTTCTTGTCCTAAATTGTTATCATTAGCCAGTTTATTTTTTTTCTTCTTCTATTTCTCTCTCTAGCACACTAAAATTTGCCAAATTGTTTTTTAGTTCTTCGTTTATAGTTGTTAAAGCAGACTTAGTAGCCCTGAGTTCACGCAGTTCAGCTTTAAGATCCTCGCGTTCACGCAGATCAGCTTTAAGATCCCTGAGTTCACGCAGCTCAGCTTTAAGATCCCTGAGTTCGCGCTCAGACAATGGAGGATCATCAATTGTTTCTAAAGCTGCTTCTTCTTCAGCACTCAGCTCACCTTCTCGTTGACTAAGTGATGAAGAATCGACAATTGTTTTTAACTGCGTTTCTTCATTAAAACTCGTCTCAACTTCTGCTATTACTTCATCTGTTTTTGACCTAACTCTTCAATAGAGAACATTTGTATTTCAGATCGTGTTGGCAACCTCCGCTCCACGTTCTGTAAAACTCTAACGGCCTCAGGCTTTAGATTTGTAATGTTTAATCGTTCTGCATCAGCAGCAGGGAGTCTTTGTTTAATTGTACTTAGACTTAAAAACCTAGTTGGGTTTTGCATTGAAGTAACTCTTACACGGTCCCCTTTAGTTTTTATATACAAATGACCGCCGTCTTCTTCAAAATCGTTAGGATCAAGTACGTTCGGTAGCTTTCGCTCTATGCTTCTATAGAATAATTCAATTCGTTGTCGCAATAGTTCTTGACGCTGTCTAGGGAGTGAAGAGCCTACTCCTAAAAGTTCTTGACGAGCACTAAGGAGTACAGAACCTGCTCCTTGACCTGCTCTTTGGTCCGCTCCCGCTCCTCGGCTTGCTTCTGCTGCTTCAATTTCATCTTGTATTGAACGGCCCGGTTCTGTTTCATCTTCATCTTCTTTAGCAGGATTAGGCACGTCAAAATCTTCATCAGCCATATTTATATATTTATTATTTTTTGTTTTATAAAAAAAATGAACTCATACGGCTGCGACCTTGATCCATACAGAAAAGCGAAGGAGCCCCATGGCATAAAAGGCATAAGACAGACTGTGCGTGTTGTAAATAATCCATCAACAATTGAGCCCAATGAAATGTTAACAGTAAGATTTAGTGACCTCGGGCCTAACGATGTTATAATGCCAGGCACTGCCAAGCTATCATTCAAAATAGATATTGATTCAGCAGATCCTAATGCTACTGTCGTTGCTAACCTGGGCAGGGCCATCATTAAAAATATGGTAATCAAACTGGAAGGTAGAGAAGTCTTCTCACTGAGTAGCGCAGACATTTTTAATCTCTATTCTGATCTGTGGCTGCCTAGAACAGAAAGAAAAGACAAAATCTTTCAGGGAATCCAGATCCAAACGGTCTTAAGCACAGGCTTAATGCTGCAGATGCAAAGGAAGACGAGGGAGACCAGGCAATAGCGCGAGCATTTAAGAACAGATTTTGCATCCCTCTAGATTTTGAACTGTTAAAAACCCATCAGCCATATTACCAAGGCGCACTAAGAGACAGACTTACATATGAACTGACATTCAATGACAGCGGGTCTGTTATTCTATCAGATGATCCTCAAGCCAAGTACACAGTCAGTAACATCTCTCTTAATTTTGACGTTGTTACTAACCCCGAACTGGCTAGAACAATCTTAAACCAGTATAAAAGTAGGGCGGTTGTTTACTTTGAAAGAGTTTTACACCACAGTCTAGCGATTAAAAACAAGCAAGACGCTGTCTGGGAAATAGCTATAAGCAATTCTTTAAGGTCCCTAAAGGGGGTTCTCTTGCTATTTACTAAACCCCCGACCCCTTTTCAGAGAGAATCTGAGGTGTTTTACAACCCAAAAATTGAGCAGTTGTCTTGCACAGTAGATGGCATGCCTTTTCAGTTGTATTCAGCTGGACTTTTACCTGACCAACACTTTGATGAAATAAGAAAATTGTTTGCTGGAGGCAGACAGACAAGCCCCACAGCCGATCAGTGTGTAAAAAACTTCACCTTCACGATGTAAGACTCGAAGATTATCTAACAGACAAATATGGACTATGGCTGGATTTTAGGTCCACGTATGACAACAGACTGCACGGGAGTGGAAGAAGGGTAGGGTCAGATGGCATACTCATACAGAATAATAAGGAAAAGGAGGAGAATGGCCAGATACAAATGCACGTTTTTGTGGTTTATGACGCCCAGCTGAACATTGAAGAAAATAGACTGAAAGAAATAGCCTATTAAAACAGATGGATAGTTTGAACTTTTTGCCCAAAGACCCGCACTGTTCGCTTATTTGTGGGATTACTGGGTGTGGGAAAACTGTCTTCGTGCTTGATTTGTTACAAACTGTTTACAGGTTTCATTACGAGTACATTGTTATATTCTGCACAACCATTAAGCACAACAAGTCTTACAAAGAAAGGCAGTTTGTTTGGACAGACGAGAATATATTTTTAGTTGATCCTACTGACAAGCTAAGCGACTGTTTAGAACATTACTATAGGCTATTTGAGGGAACTGAAACGCTGTTTATTATTGATGACTGTTCAGCCGAACAAGACATTGTTAAAAAAAGGACTCTGTCTAAGCTAGCCTTTAGCGGAAGACACGCATTAGTTTTCTGTTTGGCTCTTAACTCAAAAATACAATACTGTCTTAAAAGACTTTAGATCGCAGTTAAAATCAGTCATCTTATTCTATACTAAGGACAAGGACAGTTTTGAAGAATGTTTAAGTGAAAATTATATAATCAGGCACAAGGATGAACTAAAAAAAATAAAAGAGCAGTTAGAAAAATCTAAGCACGCTAAACTATGCTTGCGGACTGACCCACCAGTTCAATACGTTTGCTTATAACAAATTGTTTATAATAAACTGTTTATTATAGATTGTTTATAACAAATTGTTTACTATAATTTTTATATTAAAAAGAATGTCTCGAGGGCCAGAATCAAAAGCAGAGTTAGCTCCTAAATGCGTTGCAGTAGAGCTAAAAGATCTAGCAGACACAGCCGAGTTTGATCTAATAGGAGTGGCAGGAAATGTTTATGGGTTTGAATACACGAAGATGGTGTTTACAAACGAACAGAAATTGAAGATAAAAAACGGCAGCAATATCCTGCCCTAGAAGAGATAAGAAATCTAAGGGCAAACGATTTTGGCAAACGCGAATACAAACTTCATAAACAAGAGAATGCCTGGGCGTTGCTTCCTGACATTAACTGGGATTTAAAGTTTGAACTACGAAGCCCCTATGTATACTTTGATAAGAAAAACAATTTTAGAAAAGCTTTGAATGAAGGACACCTTCTTATTAGCCTAGTCCCAGGATTACAACAGAAAAAGCAGATTGAAATAACTAAGCAGGGCCCTGAATATATGCTGCGGAGAAAGCTGTCCTTAGCTGAAGTGGGGGGTGACACCGTCGGCTTAGAATTTAACCCAAAACTAGAATCACTGCCTAGAAAAATGACGATGCTTTTTCGCTTATTTATTACTCCAAAGGAGTCCGATCCTAGTTTGCCAGAGCATACGTTAATCAGAGGTGTACAAATAAAGTCTGAAAACTTGGACGGGCCTCTCAGGATAGTTATTGCTATTACTAAAAATGGGGATGAAATAAAGACTTTCTTATCATCTGACAAAGTCACTGTGATGGTTGACAAAACCAAACTAACAGTACTTGATTTTATTTTTATTAAGTATGTTGATTTTATTGGGTTTTACTCTGTTGATGAAGTGCTGCCAGAAGGGTTAATAAGAAGATATGTACAGGATTAAAAAATTAATCTTGTTTTAAAATGGAAGACGGTCAACAGTTTAGATTAAAGCACATGACTGAGCTTGAAGAGGAAATAGAAAGTGACTTGAACAAGTATAGGGCTACTAGAAAGAAATATGCTAAAGCTTTGAATGCCCTTTCTTATATAATCACCGGCTCATCAGTTGTAGCCAGCTTAAGCACCGGGTCTAGTGTCGCTCTTTTAGCTACTGGAGTTGGGACACCGATGTCTATAGCTTTTGGGAGTGTTGGGTTGGGTTTAGGTGCCATGTCCACGATTGTAAGTGCCGTTTTAAAAAAGCTAACGCCCAAATTACAAAAGCACACCGCCATTGTAGCCCTAGCAACAGCAAAACTTCATTCATTAAGGCTGATTATAACAATACATTACTGGATGGAAAAGTAACAGACGAAGAATTTAAACGGGCCATGGCTGACGGTGATGATTACAGACGACAAAAAACTGACCTCCAAAAGAAATGGAGAAAGACTTTTACTTCACAACAGATAAACACTGAAGCAATCAGAAAGAACATTGCAAGCAGAACCTTGCAAACGATCAACTAAACCCAAAATAGGTTAAAAATAGCCTGATTTAATTATTGTATTACCTATATATTTGATCTTAAAAATGACGACCAAAGTAGTTACAGAGCTTAAAAATATATGCTGCACCTTAGAGTTAATGATGGAGCGGGGGGCTAATGAAGAAGAGTTAAGAAACAAGTTTGACGAATTAATTACAGATCTTTTTGAGCACACCGATATTCGTGAAAGTGTAACCAACGTAATCAGTAAAATGCCAGATTCTTGGCCCAACCCATTATAAAGTGTATTGCAATTTTGTTAATATTATGGCTCCTGATGACGCTGAATTGTCTATTTTTACTAACACTGAAGGAGTAGCTATTCAATTTAATAAATATTAGCTAAATTTTAGTATTTATTTTTTTGTATTACCTCAATTTAATAAATATTAGCTAAATTTTAGTATTTATTTTTTTTGTATTACCTATATATTTGATCTTAAAAATGACGATCACAAAGACGTTGGATGAGATATTTGCCGAATCGGTGGGCAATATGTTTAGTGAATTAGACATGGACATCATTAACCCCTCAAGCGTTCAGAAAGCGTAACACATGCCATTTCTAAAATCCCAGAGTCTCTTCAAATTGACCCGCCAGTAAAAGTGTTGTTGGCCATTCTGATTGAATATATAACCCCTGATGATAAAAACATGCAAGTCTGGGTTTCAACTAGACAGAAAGAAGTAATCAGCTATTACGATTTTAATTCTGAATGGGCTGATTACATGCTTACACAGTTTAACCATGCAAGTGAAGAAGCAAAATTACGCGGCTCCGGCTGGTCTGAAGGAACAGTCCTTGAAATCAGATTAAAACAAACAAAGTTCTATCCTATAGTTGGCAGTTCTTACCTTCCTCTCCCCAGAGAGTTAGAGTTAAAACGAGCAGTCTTAAACATACATAATTCAGATAACTTATGCTTCATGTGGTGTGTTTTGGCGCATTTACACCCAGTTAAGAATAATGCAAACAGAGTATCTAATTATGGGCAGTATATAAATGAGCTGAACTTTAATAACATAAACTTCCCAGTAAGCATAGACAGTATCGGCCAGTTTGAAGAGCAAAACAAACCAATAACCGTAAACGTATACACATGGTCTGTAGCAGACAATCTGCGGCCTCTAAGGATTTCTCCCAATTCCCCCACTTTAGGCGAACCCCTTAACAAGCATGTAGACCTGATTCTGTTTACAGACGGCTCCAAGAATCATTATGTATTAATCAGATCAATTAGCAGACTTATGGCCTATACTACAACGAACAAATTTAAACAGGAGCTTTGTAGAAGGTGTTTGGTCAGAATCCCATCTATAGAGGCGGCTGCTGAACATAAGAAACATTGTAAAAGTTTTGTAGACTGTAAAACCGAACTTCTTACGCCCCCACCCGGGTCTAAAGTTAGTTTTAAAAACATATACAAAATGCAGATGAGACCATACGTAGTTTATGCTGACTTTGAAGCGATTTTGCCACAGTACGACGGCCCTCAAGAGCGGGCACAACAAAAAACGGCTTTATTAACCCACCATCAGATTTGTTCTTATGCATTTGTTGTTGTTAGGTCAGATGGCGGACACACACAACCAGAGATTTACAGAGGTCCCGACGCGGCGGGTCGATTTTTACAACACATCAAGCATCTTCGCAATCAATTCTCTATTCAGCTGAATCTCTCAGACATTAAGATGACTCCCGAAGACCAAAGGCGCTATGAATCATCTACACACTGTTAGATATGCGGCTCAGAGCTAACACCCAACAGTAAAGACGTGACAGTAAGGGACCACGATCACATTACTGGGAAATTCAGGGGGGCAGCACACAAGAGTTGTAATCTTCAACTCAAGGTCGACCCTAAAGCATGGAAATTGCCAATCTTCTTTCATAACTTACGAGGCTATGATTCTCACTTTATCATGCAAGCAATAACTTCTGAATGTAAGAGGGTTAGCTGTATTGCACAATCATCAGAAAAGTACCTGACCTTTACTGTAGACTGTTTATCCTTCTATGACTCTGCCCAACATCTGATGGGGAGCTTAAGCAAACTAGCAGAATCTCTACAAGACTGCCCAATAACTAAAAAATATTTTAACTCGGCTTTAGTACGTAAAGGCGTTTACCCTTATGAATACATGGACTCATGGGAGAGGTTTGACGAGCTAGTCCTACCACATAAAGACGATTTTTACAGCCGTCTTAGAGGTGGAGGCATAACTGACGCTGACTATGAATACGCACAGAAAGCCTGGACAGAATTACACTGCCGAACAATGGGCGATTATCATGATCAATACTTGATGGCCGACGTGTGTTTATGGCGGACGTCTTTCAGAATTACAGATCTACATGCATGAAACATTACGGCCTAGATTCATCGCATTACATTTCTGCCCCGGGGTTGTCTTGGGACGCATTCTTAAAGTCTACAAACATTGAGATTGACTTAATATCTGATCTGGCCACACTCCAAATGATTGAGGATGGGCTGAGGGGAGGCATTAGCATGGCCTCGCACCCTTACTGCAAAGCCAACAATAAGTACTTAGATGACTATGACCCCACTAAACCATCTAACTATCTAATGCACTTAGACGCCAACAATCTGTATGGGTGGGCCATGAGCCAGGCACTGCCATTAACAAACTTTAAAATGTTCGTAGGGCCTCATGACGTTAATAATATGTTGAGTTATTTACCGCATCTTACGCCTGATTATCCAATAGGACTAATCTTAGAGGTAGACTTAGAATATCCTACAGAGTTGCATGACCTCTATAATGATTATCCCCTAGCAGCAGAAAGATTAAAGATGAGTTCCACCGAACCACCTAAACTCGTGCCTAATCTTCGACACAAGACTAAGTACGTATGTCATTACAGACTGCTACAGTTTTACCTAAGACACGGACTGAAACTTACCGCCATTCATAGAATAATAGAATTTGAACAAGGGCCCTTTATGAGGCCATACATCATGAAGAATACTGATCTTAGGACTGCGGCCACTGACGCTTCAGAAAAAGACTTTTTTAAACTAATGAACAACAGTTGTTTTGGCAAAACCATGGAGAACGTACACAATCGTAAAGATGTAAGATTAGTTACAAAAGAACAAAGAGCAATTAAGCTGGTCTCTAAACCTAACTACCAAGACTTTAGAAGATTTAGCGACAGCCTGGTTGGCGTTATGATGAAGAAACAGAATGTGAAGTTGGACAAGCCGGTGTTTATCGGGTTTACTGTGTTAGAGCTGTCAAAATTGTTAATGCTTGAATTTTTGTATGACTACTTTAAGCCGCTGTACCCAAAGTCTAGAGTCCTTTACACAGACACCGACTCTTTTATTCTGGATGTTCCAACTGAAGACTTTTATAAGGATTTAGAAGCAGAAGTAGCTAAAGGAGCCGATGGGTGGTATGACACATGTGACTATCCTAAAGATTCGCCTTTGCATTCGACTGTAAACAAGAAAGTGATTGGAAAGATGAAGGATGAACTTAATGGGACAGTTATACAAGAATATGTTGGCTTACGGTCAAAGATGTATAGTGTTGCTAGCCAGACTTCTGTAATGAAGAAGGCTAAGGGCACAAGTAAAGAAGTTGTAAAAAAATAAAAGTCACGACAACTACAAGCAGGCTCTCTTTGAAAACAAAGTATTTCATCACACAAATGTTAATCTGCGCTCTACTCTTCATCAAGTAAACACAACTGCTGTTAATAAGAAATCACTAGTCTCTAACAATAACAAGCGAACTTACGTTAATCCTGAGTTTTCATATGCTGTAGGCCATTGGAGAACTGACTTGAAAGATTAACTTGACTGACTTAAGTTAAGATCTTAACTAGTACTTAACTAGTACTTAACTAGTACTTTACTTAAGACCTTAACTAGTACTTAACTAGTACTTTACTTAAGATCTTAACTAGTACTTAACTAGTACTTAACATGACTTGCACTTAACTTGCACTTCACTTACACTTAACTTGTTATAACTGACTTAACCAGTACTTAACTTGTACTTAACCAGTACTTAACTTGTACTTAACAACACATTAAAAAACTAATTTATTAAAAATGGGTCTACAGCAGGAGGTTGTGCTTTTTTTGCAGAAGCTGGTTCTTCTTCTTTTACTGTTTTTGTGGGGATTTGTGACTTTGTTGCTAAGTATGGGGTTAGACACTTGTATGCCAAAAGCCCTCCACCAACAACAATACTCCCCAGTACATAATAATACATCTTATAGTTTGATTGTGTTGTTGTTGTTGTTGGCGGCGGTGGCGGTGCTGGTGGCAATGTTGTATTACTATCTAATAATTTTGTTTTGCTGCTTGGTTTGCTTTTTGCAGTCTGTTCCATTCAGCTAGTTTATGTCCGGCCTCAACACGCCCAGGGCTTTTAGCTTTAGTGACACTACTCACTTGTGGGGCACTCACTTGTGGGACACTCACTTGTGGGACACTCGCCTGTGGATTCACTTGTGGGGCATTCTGCTCCTGTGGAGTCGCAATCTTCTCCTGCTCGCTCATTTTTTTTTAGTGCGATTAAAATTAATATGATTAAAATTAATATGATTGAAAGTAATTAATCCCATGATGAATGGACATAACAACGTCCCAAATCTATAATACATGTCACATGCAAGAGATTCTAGGGACTTGGTTAAAACCGGATCTTGTGTTAAGTCATATTTTAAATCTTCTTCTGAATCAATCGGCGCTATCTTGCCTATTAACTTAGCATATAAACTAATCATTGTCTGTCCTACTGATCTAACCATTTTTGATCCTAGCTGTGCTTCGTACCTAGCGTAATACTTCTCAACGTCTGATGTAGACAATTGCTGAATCTGCTCAATACTTAGTTCAACGCCTAAATACTGCCTGGTTTTCCCACACGCAGCCAGCGAGTATAATCTTTCTTTATGGCAGAGGTTTGGGTCTGCTGCCTCCTCACACTTTAATAGCTCGTCGCAATCCATTTTAAACTCTTTTTAAAAGCAATAAAAAAAAATAAAACCATGAGTTTAACGTTGGTTAATTATGCAGTGCCCATTGTTGGTGTTATAGTTTATTCAGCCCTAGCAAAATGTTTGTTAAGAATAAAACCGCCCAACATGGGAAAGATAGAAGATTCACCGAAACTAGTTGCAACCTTATTTTTAGCTCTAGCAACAAAAGATTATCTGATTAAAAAGCACATAGACAGTCTTTCATATTATGATTATTTTAATTATTTTTTTAGTTAATAAAAAACATGAGCACTGCAAAATCATCAATACTATTTACCACTCTGCTGTAATCAGCGTATTAGTATAGGATATAGCATGTTAGCAAAAAACATGTTTAAGATGAGGCCGGCTGATCTAGGAAGGTTAGACATTGAGGATGTTGTTAAGGTTATAGCTGTAATAACGGCGGGGATTGCCTCAAAAGACTTTCTTGTTACACAGGGGATTATCCCAGAAAACATCAATGCATAGAAATATTGATTTATAAAAAAGATTCATTCTAGAAAATATTCATTCTAGAAAATATTGATTTATAAAAAAGATTCATTCATTTATAAAAAAGATGTCTGGATTAGTTCTGATGGTGGGAGGAGCTATTGTTAATGCGTTGGCTTTCTCTGGCAGCAATTATATGTTTAGTAAATTGCGGTCTGATGAAGAGAGAGAACGCCATAACAAGGCAATGGAAGATTTAGCTAAGGCAAGAGACGCTTATGAGAAAAGGAGGATTGCTCACTTAGACTTTATTAATAAAAAGTTAAGAGAACAGGGGCATGCAGAGCACACATTTACAGACGTTGATGAAGCAATGAATGAATATTACTTAGTGACAGGAAAGACGTTTCTAACATCGTCACCACCAGAACTGTCTGACTTTTATGAACCATCTGAGGATCAGAAAATGGTAGAAATAGGCTTTATTATAGGTGCTATGGGAGCAATCTTTCTTCTTGCATATTCAATCTAAAAACATAGTTAAAATGTAATAAAAAACAGCCCCTTCTTATGGACGATACGAAGTACAAAATATATTATTCTCCTAGAGGGTATTGGAAAGGAAAGGCTGCTATTGATAAACTGAGTAAAGCTGCTAGGGTGTCTGAATCAGAAGCGAAAGACTGGCTTTCAAAACAAGCGATCTGGCAAATATATCTGCCTGCCCCCAAAAGAATAATAAGGCCTCGATTCGTTAACTCAGTTCCTAATGACACCCACCAGATGGACCTGTTGTATCTTCCACATGACAAAGTTAGAAGAAAAAAGTTTAAGTATGCTCTTACGGTTGTTGATATGGCTTCAAGGTATAAAGATGCTGAGCCTTTAACGGATAAAAGCTCAACTGCTGTGGCTGTGACTTTACAACAAATATACATGCGAGGTCCATTAAAGTATCCTAGGATGATTCAGGTTGATGATGGGAAAGAGTTTAAAGGAGCTGTAAACCAACTGTTTTTAAGACACCGGGTTACAGTCAAGAGAGGGATCCCAGGCAACCATCGCTCCCAGGCTCTAGTAGAAAACTTTAATAAGAATCTAGCTGAGCGTCTGTTTACCTATCAATATCATAGAGACCTTATGGACAAAACACGCAACACAGAATGGGTCAGAAGGCTGCCAGCAGTCTTACGCGCCATGAACAATGAAGAATTTAAAGCAACGGACCTTAAACCTGTGAACGCAATCAAATTAAAAAAAATTAGCATTACTGAAGACACCCAAGGTAATCAGAAACTCTTACCTTTTGGATTAAAAGTAAGATATTTGTATGCGCCTGGAGAGGCAGAGGGTGATGTTAGAATTAGAGCCACAGACCCCATATGGAGCGTAGACGTATATGAAGTTGAAAGAATTATGAAAACAACCCCTCCCATGTATTATTTAAGAGAATCTCTTTCTTCCAAAAAGCCCGCCCCTAAAAGATCGTTTGTTCGCGAAGAGTTGCAAGTTGTTCCGCCAAACACAGTGCCTATAAGTTAATCAGAGAGAATGTCTAAATGTGTGGTTCTAGAGCAGCAATATTATTTGCCCGCAGACCTCACTTTTCACGCGATTAAGTTTTTTGATTTTGTAGGTTTTTAGCTGTTTTTTTGGTTGAGGAAATTTATCTATGTGAAAAGTGGAGTTTGCGGGCGAAATAAGATGGCTGAGCTAGAAGGCACATTTAGACATTCTCTAAAGCCAAATGTGTTTGGTACTCCTTTTCAAAGACCAAGTTCTCCGATCAGATACAGTCTTGGAGAATCACATCTACAGGTGTGAACAGACTGAAACGCCTGCTGTTCAGTCATGACAAAAAGAGTTCATGCTGTTTGGTGTTTCTCATTGCAATAGAGAAAAATAGGACACAAACGCCTTCACAGTGGATTCATTCTCCGATTTTTAATCACCAACAATGTCATACAGCGACAACATTATCCAGTGTGACATGCTTCATATTATACCTTGGGTTCTGAAGTTGTCATCCATAGTCTATGAATATTTTGGAATGCTTTGACCGGACGGCGAAGCAGAGAACACAGAAGCTACACAGAAAGCACCAACTTGTGTCAGTTCCTACCTCACCAGGCCTGTTTGGTCTGCCTCACTGTGTTGCTGATGACACACACACTCATACATATACGCACCTGCAAACACACACACACACACACACACACACACACACACACACACACACACACACCACACACACACAACACACGCACACACACAAACACACACACCACACACACACACACACACACACACACACACACACACTCACAGAGGAAGAAAGATAGAATGAAAGAAAGGGAGTACAGAAGACTGGAAGATAGAAAGAAAGAAGGAAAGATCGATAGATAGAAAGAAAGACAGACATCAACAAACAAAAAAGAAAGAAATGCACACCAAAACAAAGCACAAATGACACACAGTTACCATCCATCTATCTGGAGAGACAATGGTGTTGCGCCATGGATCAGTCAGTTGTGGAGTTGCAGCGCCTGCTGTGGCTGAAGAGCCTGATCCTCGAGCGGCAGACTCTGTTGCAGTTGCTGCAGGTGAAGTCTCCGTCATCAGTGTCTGTGGGTGCCGACGCCATCCTTTGCCCATCTGCGGCGCCTCCGTTCTTCCCACTGGGCCTCTCTCCTCTGCTCTGCTCTGCTTGCTTGATGCCGGCCTTGATGGTGGACCGCCAGCTGACCCGGTCTGAAGCTGCTGTCTCCAGGTCTGCTGGGTCGAGGTTGCCAAAGACAAACACAGAAATTTTCATAACAACAACAAGAAGAAAAGTCCAGAAGGAATAGATACGATGAGGATGTTTTCAAAGAAGAGAAAAATAGACAGCAAAACAAAGCAAAAATTGAGAATAAACATAGAAATGGTCAATGAAGTACAGAGAGAATGAAAGACGGACACGAGCAAGTTTTCAAACAAAAGAAACAAAAGAAAACAAACAAAACAACAGCAACAACAAAATAAATGAATAAAGAAAAGAAAAGAAAAAAGAAAGAAAGAAAGAAAGAAAGACAGAAAGAAAGGGAGAAAGAAATATACGACAAAACAACTACAAAAAGGATACAAAGACATAAACTGAATTTATGAACAGTAAAGTATAGGAAAAATCATAAAAGATGGACAAAGAAAAACTGAAGGTTTTTCAAGAAGAAGAAGAAGAAGAAGAGAGAAGAAGAAGAATCACAACAAGAGAATGTTTTTGGTTGCTTGCTTGTTTGTTTGTTTGTTCTCCTCGTGGGCAACAACAGTGTGCTGCACTCGCCTCCAGTCGATCTCGTCTGGCCTAACTTGCAGACTACACTAAGCTGCGTAGATCTTGTTCCGCTGGTTTCTCCCCGAATTTTCTTTTTCCCACCGGGAGGAGGACGACTACTTTGTCATAGAAATAACACCTCGGTCCAATGGGAACAGGTCAACCTCAAGCTCTCGCCCCGTACCGGCGGCAACGCAGATTTTTCTCTGTGTTTGATTTTTTCTCTGTGTGTGTGTGTGTGTGTGTGTGTGTGTGTGTGTGTGAGAGAGAGAGAGAGAGAGAGAGAGAGAGAGAGAGAGAGAGAGAGAGAGACAGAGACAGAGAGAGAGAGAGAGACAGAGAGAGAGAGAGAAGAGAGAGAGAGAGAGCAGAGTGTGTGTGTGTGTGTGTGTATGTGTGTGTGTGTGTATGTGTGTGTGTGTTTGTGTGTGTGTGTGTGTGTGTGTGTGTGTGTGTGTGTGTGTTGTGTGTGTGTGCGTGTGTGTGTATTCGATTGCTTTTTTTTGTGGGAAGGTGAAGATAATGCAGAGTACACTGCTTCCCCCTCCCCCCCCCCCCCCTTCTGAACACGTGCATGCACGCTGTGTGCGTTCGCGCATGAATGCATGTGCGTCTGTCTGCTGGTCTGTTGGCTGGAGCCTACAACTTGATTTCTTTTGTAATTATTTCCCTTGCAAGTGATGGGCGTGGATTTAGTTCATAACGGAGCAAGAGTTACTGTACGTGTTTTGTAATTGTTTTCTACCGCTTCCTGCCTCACTTAAGATTTTTCTTTTAAGTTGAAAACCAAAATTAAACAGAAAAAGCTAGGACGCTTTTTTTAGGCAAAAATATTCGAATTACTTGAATAATGCTATTCAAAAAGACAGACAGAAAGAAAGAATAACAAAAGAAAGCTTAAGAGGACTGAAGTATAATCTATGGCTCTTATTAAAGCAGGTTCGCTTATGAATCTTCGAATAAGGAGACATTTGTATTTTAGTTATTTAGTACTTTCAGAAGGTAGAGTCAAGATTCACAAGAATGTGTGAAGTAGTATAGTAGTATGGAATTGTATAGTCGATGCCATATGTTGATAGGCTTGTCGCCGATTTCTTTCAAATCTCAGTTTTTTTATTCTTATAAGCAGATTGTATGTTCTACAGAAAGATGTGCAAAGGCGCGTCTGTGCTTTGACCTACCCTCTTATTGGAGTCTAAATTGAATGCTACCACACAAAACAAAATTATACGTGTTAATGTTTGTTATGAACGTCCGATCAGGCATCTGGAAGCAGGTTACTCTCACAGCACGTCTTTAAATGAGATAAAATTGTCAAAAGTTGCATGTCGCCAAAGAGGTTAGTTTTTTTTTTCAAATACGCATATGATGCTCTGTCAATCTACCTAAAGGTGTCTTTTGCCTCAAATAAGCTTTGGTGGCTTGTACTTTTCTCAAGTAAACTTGATGCTGACATTCAGATTGTACAGAAACACACAAATTTTTTTAACCCTTGTCGTCAAAACATTGTAATCTACGTTACTAAATGGCAATGGGTTTAAAAAGACTTAAAGAAATCTTTTAACCAGGACCCTAGTATATATCCTAAAACCAGAAGGAAACAAAAATCACATTTTAAAAACTTTCAATAAACTTAAAGGGGTCTTCACCCATAAATAGCATGTTTGGGTTGTTCAAAAGTATGATCGAGCGTGTTTCGATGTACGTGTTACTTTTCTTCTGGAACTCACTTCTATCCGTGTTTCGGGTCGTGCAAGTAGCCAAATCGTGACTCGCCACGGAGATTGCCGAGCACAGTACGGAAAGAGACGAGAGTCGGGGATTCTGCAAGTGACGTATAAATGCCAAGACTATCGTGAATGAAAGACATGTCCCTAAAAGCTTTCGCTATGAGACGTAAAAATCAACTATTTTCCGGCGATAATGGCAGATGCTCCCAGCTACGAGTCAAGTTCCAACGAAGAGGACGTCGAACGTGAAATTTTCACTGAAGTGTTTGGAGTTCAGCCGTACCAGTTTGAACCTACAGCTCCTTGTACAGTACCACCTCCCTCGCCATCAGACGACCTAGCATCCTGCCAAAGCAGGACAATCCAGGATGCTGAAGACTTCTTCAAATGGGGAAAGGAGACCTCAAAAACGGTTCACTACATCTTCGTTGGTGAGGAAGATGTGAACAGAGAAAAACAGATCTTAGAAACCCTGACCAAAGACACAGTCCCATGCAAAGGGACTATGAAAGTACACTCTGTTTAAAAGGTAGAGAGAAACGTCATCATGACCAGAACAACCTCTTGCTGTTGTCAAATTGTCTGACAGGGGACCTCAGTCAAAGTCAGTGGACTCAATGCACCATGTGGAAGAAAATTTCCAAGCTCAGTCAATCAAAACATCCATCGACTGCAATGGACACACAAGACCATACTCCAGTGACACATTGTGATTCTACAGGCTGTCGACCTCAGCTGTGGAGGAACATCGACTAAAGCCCAAAGGCCCAGCGCTACCTGATTCCGAAATCCTGGACGTTCATCCTGACAAAGGTGACTTTGTTGCAGCAGTGTATCAGAAGCAGCGGTACATCGGGAAAGTCAAGAACATTGATGAGGAGAAGGAGAGTGCTATACTGAGTTCATGGAAAAGAGTAAAAAAAAGTTGAGAACTCCTACAAGTGGCCACGTCACCAAGATGAATTGTGGGTGTCCTTTGATGACATCATCTGCATTATACAAGAACCAAAAGCAGCAGGTCGATTTGGGCGGACATTTCAGCTTCAGGAAGATCAGCATCTGATCAGGGATTTGTTCTAAAAAGTGCAGTGACTTGGCTGTTTCCCATCATTTGGATGGCTAGGATTAAGCAGCATCTTGCAGTCACATTTTTCTTTGTCTGTGTTCAATACACACGTACTGAATCACCACTTAAGGGAGAGTTTCCTTAATATGTGTTACCACAAAAGACATTTTTTTTTACATTAAAGTGTTTAAGTTCTTTTATAAACAGGAAAGTAACAGAGACTGACCAGAAGTAATCTACTGATCAGAAGTAATATACGTTTCCTTTGTTGAAATCACCAGCTATGAAGCTAAAAAATAATACTAAGGTTCATAATCTTTCATTTTGCTTCGTTTCATTCCGGTAGGTTTGGTCTTTTGGAAGTTTCTGGCAATGTGTAAAAACTGTAATCTACGTTACAAGAGCTTGTAATCTACGTTATAATTATTTTTGAGGTTTGAAGTAATTTTCACCTACTTATTATCACACAGTTCGCTGAAATTTAGTGAAAGGAGTGATTAAGTTCCACTTTTTCATTATACATTTTTGTCCTTCCTATTGTTATGCTAAATAAGGGATTTTGTTTGAGGAGTTGGTGGATGAAAAAAAAACCGCTTTTTTCTTTTAGCTGTTGAATTCATATAAAGTTTGACGAGTTTGCTTAGAGAAAGCAAACAGGCGTAGTATGCTATGAAACGATATTAATTTCTGGAGTTGAAAATGGAAAGTATTGGTGGATTTTGTTTCCTGTTTTGCGTTCATTGAATTTTGAAGCTAGCAATGCGGCATAACTCAAATTACAACATTCGTTTCAGACCATTGTGTTCAATGAAAAATTGCAAAAAACTGTTTGAGGCCGAGATTTTTTTTAACCAAATATTGCAGAAGGGTTGTTCTGTGAAACTAATAAAAATTTATGTTAAAATCGATTTGTTTCCCTTTATGATATTTTGGATTCTGATTTGTAC
>JAMYXO010000041.1:0-20000 GCA_033310375.1 Conus canariensis | reverse complement strand
AGAGACCTCCTCTTGCATGATGTGCTAGAAAGTGTAGGAGACTCCTTATGCATGATGTGCTAGAAGAGAGGGTGCCACAGGACTTTAGTTTGACTGTTGGGCCCATGCCTGTTTTAGTATAGAAACATACACTGTAGGAATCAATCTCTGTCTGTCTGTCTGTCTGTCCTGCTCTCTCTCTCTCTCCTTCTCTCAGTCTCCTCTCCGACTCTCTCTCTCTCTCTCCCTCTCTCTCCGTATTTGTGTGTCTCTATCTCTTTGACTCTCTCTCTCTCTCTCTTTCTCTCTCTCTCTCTCTCTCTCTCTCTCTCTGTATTTGTGTATCTCTGTCTCTCTGACTCTCTCTTGCTCTGTTTTTGTGTATCTCTGTCTCTGTCTCTGTCTCTCTCTCTGTCTTCTCTCTCTCTCTCTCTCTCTGTATTTGTGTCTCTCTGACTCTCCCTATGTCTCTCTATTTGTGTATCTCTATCTCTCTGACTCTCTCTCTCTCTCTCTCTCTCTCTCTCTCTCTGTATTTGTGTATCTCTCTTCTCTCTCTCTCTCTCTCTGTATTTGTGTATCTCTGTCTCTCTCTCTGTAATTGTGTATCTCTGTCTCTCTGTCTCTGTATTTGTGTATCTCTATCTCTCTGACTCTCTCTCTCTCTCTGTCTCTCTGTCTCTGTATTTGTGCATCTCTGTCTCTCTCTCTGTATTTGTGTATCTCTATCTCTCTGACTCTCTCTCTCTCTCTCCTGTTTTGTGTATCTCTGTCTCTCTGACTTCTCTCTCTCTCTCTCTCTCTCTCTCTCTCTCTCTCTCTGTATTTGTGTATATCTCTCTGACTCTCTCCCTCTCTTGTGTATTTGTGTATCTCTGTCTCTCTCTCTGTGTATTTGTGTATCTCTGTCTCTCTCTCTGTAATTGTGTATCTTTGTCTCTCTGTCTCTGTATTTGTGTATCTCTATCTCTCTGACTCTATCACTCTCTCTCTCTCTCTCTCTCTCTGTATTTGTGTATATCTCTCTCTCTCTCTGTATTTGTGCATCTCTCTCTCTCTCTCTTTCTCTCTCTCTCTCTCTCTCTCTCTCTCTCTCTCTCTGTATCTCTATCTCTCTGACTCTCTTCTCTCTCTCTTCCTCTCTCTCTCTCTCTCTGTGTATTTGTGTATCTTGTCTTCTAACTCTCTCTCTCTCTCTCTCTCTCTCTGTATTTGTGTACATCTCTCTGATCTCTCTCTTGACCAAGATGGCGGACTGAGGAGATCGGTGAACTGTTAACCGTCTGTCAATATTATTGAATTTCACTGGCTATAATGTCACAACAGTTATAATTAGTGTACTGGAGAATGTATGATTGTTCACTTGACTCAAGGATGTAAGTACCGTCACCCATCGACCTTTAGCACATCATTGACGAAAAACACCATTGTAGAACGTTGGGCGCCTGTATCATCAGTTGAAAATCCAAAACAAATTCAAATAAAATCGAGATATTTTCAAACAGTTTATGCTCTGCCATCACGATCACGAAATGTCGCAAAATAACTGATCGCGCATCCAACGGCTTGAATATGAAAAAGCTTGTGCAAGTTGATGATAGTCATGTAGATTTACATTGCCAAGCAAATCGCATGAATAAAGAATAAGAATTATGCTGATTTAACGAACATCAGTTCCAAGTTACAAAAATGAATCTCTCAACACATTAACAATCTATAAATAAGTCTAGCCTACAAATCCAAACATCACCTACGTCAGGCAATCTTCCCGAAATGGTTGTGGAATTCTGTCTGATGCTGCCGCTCTGGCCCACACCAACCCCATAGACCTTGGCCTGTCCGTAGACCCCCCTCCCCCCCCCCCCCCGGGGGGGGGGGGGATTTATGAGTGAAATTTTGTGATACTTTGTTCATTTTAAAATTTTATGGCATATGTTACCCCGCTGTAACCAGGTTATTTCAGGATATACGAGCGTTACACTATAGTAACCCTACCGATGGTGATTATTCAGGGGGTGGGGTTATTTTAAGTCTCTTAAATCAAATTTGTTCTTAAGTATTTGTATTAAATTTGGTACCAAACTAAAGAATATTGAAAAGGCTATCTGCTCATGTACATTTCACAACCATACAAGGAATGCGGAACATGTTCTTTACGAACAAAATTTAAAATGCATATGAAAACACAGTACGATACAAAAAACCAACTTGTCGATGGTAATGACATGTCTCTGAGTACAGATAAAAAAAAACAAACCTCTCACCCTATTCATTGCTGATGTCACAGCCATCTTGAAAGACAGCATCAGCAAAGCTGCCAAGCTGAGGTGGACTAGTTTGTGTACTCGAAGAGCACGGTTGTAGTGTTTGCCAGCAAACACTTGCTCCATTGACCCACTCGCACAGACAGCAGACTGAATGACTATACCAGCAAGACCAGTTCCCCTCATCAGTTTGCCAACAGCGCCAAGGAAAGAGCAGATTGTATGGAAGCTTCCTAGTCTGACAAAGATGTCTTGGAAGAGATTGTTCTGCCACACCAAGTTGTATGCTTACCTTGCTACTGCTAAGTCAAATGTAACTAATGTTACACCTTGCCCCACTTGCTTTGCTGCTGCCTGTGACACTTTGAGGACATGCTGGACTGTGGAATTTTCTGTGATGGGTGGTGGATGGGTGGCATGTAGTCAACAGTAGACTGCATCCTTTCTATCCCTTCTTCTCCTGTGAGAGACACCCATCCTCCCCATCCAGGCACCAGTTGATTTCCATCTTTGGCCTCAAATCGGGAGAAAACCCACCAAAAGTCAACAACTTTAGCTTTGTAGACTGCCTCTGGGTTTGAGAAATGAGTGTCGACAACATTCAAGTTGGGTTCTGCCTTTTCTTTTGCAAAGCAGGGTGGTACGTGTTTCTTGGTTCAGACTGCATGGAGCATTGGTGGTTTTGAGGAGCAGGAGATAGTTCTGTTTGAGAAGGAACTGTGTCATGCACTGTGTCTCCTGTCACCTCTTGAATAACAATGCCATGAGTGGAGTGGGTGGTGTCAGCTCCTGAAAGGGTTTCTTCGTTCAGGTCAAAGTTATCCCAGCAGAAATGAATCACTTTGTTCTGTTCCAAACTCACCGTTGAAGGCAGAAGACTAGCACACTGATGTACAGAGTTGGCCATAGCAGTCTCAAGTCCTACAATTGTTTTGTATCCAGCAACGTGTTCAAAATGATTCAAGAGACTTAGAACTTCAGAGCTACCAGTAACATGTCTGATAGACATTCCAAGTAGAAGATGTTTGGGCATTTTCCACTTTCCCCCTGTCAAAGAGTATGTCCTGGCCGATGGAGGATGCTAATCTGGTGGTTTTGTTTTGCTCCACAGTACTACTTTTTCCAGACAGCAGGTTTTGGAGAAAATCTGTGAGAATAGCTGGAGAATGGACAGCATCAGACTGAAGGTACTCTGTAGATGGAGGCCATGGCATGTCAGGTGCAGCTCTAAAAGCATCCAAGATGTATCGACGAAGGACATATGCAGACTCCTCAAGTCGCCTTTCTTCTGAAGCTGCTGACACAAACGCTGTCTCAACTGCCTGACCTCGGGCAAGTTCGTCACAATAAACATGTTCACTGCGATGGTTTGGAGCCCAAAATTTTATTCTGAAGCCAAAATATTTCATTATCTTTTCTGTCAGTTTGTAAGTCTTGTATCCTGGGTTGTAGAAGTCAGGGGAATGTTGTTGCATGTATCCACAGTACTTCTCTCTCAGCATGGTCATTCTCTCCACCTGCGCACCTCTGATCAAGGCATTTTCAACGTACTCACATATGTACTCAAATACCCTCTCATGTACCTGTAGCTGCTCAACAGATGTCTGGCCTGTGGATGTTTCTGCATGCCTGCCTTCAGATCTCACATAGTCTTTCCTGCAACCCTCATGATAGTGAGCTTCACGTGCTACCAGATCTACATCTTGATAATGAGTGAAAATGTCATCATGCGTAATTTTTGCTGCATCCTTTATAGACTGTTCTGCCGTCTTGGTGACTCATTTTACAAGTTTGTCAAAACATGCAACTCCTTTTGAAGCTTTCTTCCTGAATTTTTTGTTGCAAAAGATACATCTGTCGTTTGGAAGCAGTGGGCCTGATGTAGCAACAGCAGTCCTCTTTGGTTTAGATGGTCCTACAACGTCTTCACTCTCTGTCTCATGTTTCCTTTTCCTGGCAAATTTCACATTGGTAAACCGTGCATAACAGCTTCTGTGATAACCATGGCGAGTAAAGTCCATACTTTCTGGAATGCAATCACAAATCTGATCTAGTCTATGACATGCTACATTTGAAGCACGTCTCAAATGGAGAGACTTCTGGACAGTTGTTTTTTTTTATTTTTTTTTAACTTTCTTCAGTTAGTGGGGTTATAGTCTTCTTTTTTTCTGTTGTTTTTTTAAATGAATTACACATGTTCTCCCATCTCTTGAACATTTTCCTTTGCATTTGGGTGTGCTTTTAAAGGTCACTGGTTGTTCATCTGCCATAGTGCAAATCTGAATTCACACAGGAGAAGATGACGCATTATTAATTACAGTGTAGTTAGAGGCTGCACACCTGCCCATTCCCAATGATCGAAACAAGACGGTTAAAAACAAATGGATACTATAATGCGGCAAAGCGGTTTGCCCTATTCATACACTTTGTCAAAGTTAGTGGTGAAGTACGCAGAACTAAAACTAGCAACGAACTCAAGCAGCGGTTTTTCCAAAGCACGGACACGCATGTCAGAGGTTCTCCAGCAACCCAATCAGAAAAGTGCATCTTGCGCTGTGACAGCGAGTACCATCTGCTATACTAATCTAGGCTACACATGCTTAGCACAGGAGTCTGGCCGAAATAATGAGACACGCGCAGTAGACGGGATGGGCAGAGGTGTGTAGAAGATGTGTGCATGAACGCTTTACACTGACACACACACACACACACACACACACACACACACACACACACACACACACACAGAGGTGGGGATGGGGGTGAGGTGGGTTTACTAAGGACATGCATACGTCATGCTGCAGACAGAGATCACAGTAAAGCACGCAATGGCATGCACACATGACTGCTTTGTATGTTAGATTTCTTTACAAAGACAATATTTTGCGACAAGAAGAAGAAAATACACAAGCGCCTTCGTAAGATAGGTGTGACTTGAGAGACAAAGAAACTCATGGCATTATTATTTTTTATTATTAGACCAGTTGCTCCAAATCACTGGTTCATGTTATTGAATCTCTAACCACTAGAGAAACATTGCCTCAACGCGCTGTCGTAAACGCATTACTTTTAGTGCCACACCGATGTGACGTTATAAACGAATGTTACAGTACTTACTTTTCGTAGAAAATCTATGATCACAATAACGAAATCTTGATCTAGGCCTAAGTGAACATACGCTGTTTTGTGATACACACTGAACTGTGGAGACAAAACTAGCAAGAAACGCGTGGATAGGTGTCGGCTGCTCCACTTGCATGGGGGAACAGAACAGCGCACAGCTGTGGTTGAGTGGTACGACAGATTTCAGCTGCATGCGATTCGGATGCCCATGCACAAACATCATCACTGTATCTCTTTTTGTAAAATACCAGCAGAATAGTGTGCAGATATATCGAGGAAATTTGTTTTAGATGTCATTCACGACAAACCTATGAGATATCAAGCCAGATTATATGTGACAAACAGAGAGTGAACACCCCTACCCCATAATGCTAAATACAAGGCGCAAAGAGGAAAATGCACACTATTAATGCAGCTCTCAATGCCAAAATAACCTGTTTACCAGAGGGTAACATGTCAAATGTTTCCTCCCATATCATAAGCTTTCTAGAAAACCAAGTCAAAAATTCCCCCCAGAGGCAGGGAAGGTTTCCACCCCTCCAGACCAAGGTCTACCAGCAATGGTACGTCCAGCCTCCAGTCCCTTCTGTGGTGGATCGCACGAATGGCCCAGCTCCCCTTGGTCTGCGGCCGTCTCTTGCTCTTCGCCAGATTACTGAACCATTTCTCCACGGCTAGCGTGTTGTAGCCTTCTTCAGTTTTAGATCTTCCTCTAATCCGCTTCAAACGCTGGATCGTTGCAGAGTTTAATCTTCTTGCTGTCACCTTTCAATGCCTGCTGCCCGTTGTTCCCGATCTTGCCGAAGATCAGTGTTGCTCGGTGACATTGAATGTTTAGTTTAGTTGTCAACGACAAAGGCAGTTCATTGGTCAACGGTAACATGTGACTTTACTTGGAGATATTCGCCAATAAACCATGGATACAAGGGACATAACAACGAACGAAACTTACGTATTTGTTAAAGACGTCACAAAATATTTTTCGTTCTATTTATTTATGAGCTTGTTCCGTCACACACACACACACACACACACACACACACACACACACACACACACACACACACACACACACACTCACACACGCGCGCACACACTCACGCACACACGCACACACACACACACACACACACACACACACACACACACACACACACACACACACACACAGATGGTTGTAGAGGAGGATGGATGGAAGCACAGATGGTTGTAGAGGAAGATGGACTGGATCACTGACTGATAGAACAAGTTCAGGATGGTGCTGTTGACCCTGAACTGTGGGAGCTTCCACAGAAAGAAAGGACGCTGGTTGGCCTTCTTGCAGCACATGCCGATGTTAGGGGTCCGCTCCAACTTGTCAATCACTGTGTCGAAGTACTTGTAGGTGCGCACAATGCGCACTTCCTCTTCCTTGATGACAGGTGGGTGGGTGCTGCTTGGGTTCCTGCAGAAGTCGATGACCACCTCCTCTGTCTTGGTGACATTGAGCTGAAGGAATTTCCTGTCACACCAGTCCACCAACTTGCTGACTGCCTTTCGGTACATGGTTTCATCAGAGTCGTGCATCAGCCCTGTAAGCGACGTGTCATATGCGAACTTGATCTGCAGATTGCATGCCTTCCTGGTGCGGCAGTCAGCTGGTGAATAGGGCATGCGACAGAACACACCCCTGTGGGGCTCCTGCATTGGTCACCAGGACATCAGAGACAACCCGGCCAACTACGACTTGCTGTGGTCTGTCAGTCAGGAAGCTGAAGATCCATTTGATGATATCTGCGTTAACAGCCATGGCCAGTAGTTTCCCGACGAGGAGAAGGGGCTGAATGGTGTTGAAAGCACTTGAAAATCCACAGACAGAACCCTGGCGAACGTCCCTAGCCTATCAGCGTGCTGGTGGAGGTGGTGCAGCATTGTCAGGATGGCATCTTCTGTGCTCCTACCTCTGGTGTAGGCGAACTGCAGTGGATCTTGATGGTCTTCAGTCTCTCCCCTGAGATGCTTGAGGACAATTTCCTCAGTACATTTCATGGGTACTGATGTTAGCGCCACTGGTCTGTAGTCGTTGAGCTGACTGATCACTTTCTTCTTTGGCACAGGAATGATTGTGGATGACCTCCATAATCGCGAAACATGGCCTTCCTGACATGATCGCTGGAACAGCTCTTTGAAGACATGGGCCAAGGAGTTGCTGCAGGTTTTCAGAGTCCAACTGCTGATGCTATCCGGACCAGAGGCACTTATGACATTCAGCTTCCTGAACAGTCTGCGGACTTCCTCTCCACTGATGGTCACTGGGGATCCAGGGAGCTGGGGCACCGTGTCCATGGCTCGCTGCTGCTCAATGCTGAAGTCCCACTGGTCAAAACGTGTGTAGAACACATTCAGTACATTGGCCAATCTCCTCTCATCATCTGCTCTCAGTTCAGCTTTCTTGGGCCTGTACCCTGTTATGGCAGAGATGTTCTGCCAGCACTTCCTGGAGTCACCTTGCCGGAAGTTGTCCTTGAGTTTTGCAGAGTACTTCTTCTCCTCCCTGATCCTGTTGTCGATCTTCTTCTGGGTGATCTGCATATTCCTGGTGTCCTTTTCTTTCAGAGCTGACTTTCTCTCTTTTAGCAGCTGTTTCAGGTCCTTGGTGATCCAGGGCTTGGAGTTGGGTACAGCTTGATCTCCATTGTCTGTAGTACCATGCCCACGCAAAAGTTGATGTAGCTGGAGATCACGTCAGTTGTCTTGTCTAGTGGGCTCTCATCGTTCAGAAACACGCCCCAGTCTGTTTATTCAAAACAGGCGTGTGTGTGTGTGTGTATGTGTGTGTGTGTGTGTGTGTGTGTGTGTGTGTGTGTGTGTGTGTGAGTGTGTGTGTGTGTGTGTGTGTGTGTGTGTGTGTTAGTGTGGTGTGTGTGTGTGTGTGTGTGTGTGTGTGTGTGTGTGTGTGTGTGTGTGTGTGCATACATGCATGCGTACGTAGCTGCGTATATTTGTGCCTGTCCGTACGTCGGAGCGTACCACTATAATTCTTTTGTAGTTATTTCCCTTTCTGTGGCCCAACTCATATCTGCAGGACTCTCATCCACAGTGTGATTTGAAGCTGCCCTGATGTTAAAACAGCAAAATAGCAACAACAACAAATTTAAGAAAAAAAAAAAAAAACGGTACAGGCAAGAATCTATATTCTCTTCCCTAGAGAATGTCAATATCTGTGTTCACGACCACCCCTTTTTTTTTGCACGCAAACTCCCTCTTTTTAAAAAAAATTCTTCATTTTATTGCTGTTTTTTACAAAAACTAACACAAGTTTTTACAAAACAATTAACATGTAAAAAACCCAATTAACAAGCAAAACCCCAAATTAACATGCAAAAACCCAAAAAATCGAAAGAATCGTTACTTCAAAGTGGGGGCTTGCGTGCAAAAAAAAGAGGGGTAATCGTGAACACAGATATTGACATTCTCTCTCCCCAGCATGAAAAGTAAAGCACCTGAATCAACTAGGCCAAGTGATCACATAGAGTCGTTTGACCTAGTTTACTGCACTGCTTTGTAGGCCAAGTGATCACCGTAGGGTCGTTTGACCTAGTTTACTTTCTTACTAGGGCTGGCAGCTAGGCCAAGTGATCACATACGGTCATTTGACCCAGTTTGCACTGCTTTGTAGGCCAAGTGATCACATAGGGTCGTTTGACCTAGTTTTGAGCACTTGGTGTTGTTTAAAACATATAATGACATATATAGGTCAAGTCATACAAAACCACACACACATTCTTCCATAGGTAAGTTCAACAGTTATATATAAACCCAGCACACTGAGAGCTTTATAATTCTATGGTGTTATTGTGACTGTTGTTAAAATTGTTTTTTATTCAAGCAGAATATTTTTAAAGGCTAAACAACAACTGTACTTTAAAGTACTTTTTAGTTACTACTTTGTACAATATTTACTTTAAAAGCTTTAGCAAATTAAATACAAAAACACGCTTTTAATAATCAATTCTCTCTCATCAATCTATAAATAGATAATTAATTCAGGGGAAGACAATTACTTTTATGCATAATTAAAGGGAGACAAATCACTTTCATTATCATTGTTTTTCTTATTATGATTATTAATGATTATTCTCTGTGTGAACAAGGGAAGGCAGAAAATCAATAATACTTGCTAACGCACATTGCCAACCCCCACACTGCTAACGCAATCAATAAAGGATGTTGCTGGCAGCGCCCATGCAGATTATTGATTGTTTGGCAGAGTGCATTGCAGAGTGCATTACAGAGTGCACTATAAGTGCTGTTATTGATTGTGTTATGTACCCTTTTATCCCTGATCCATGCAGCGGCTTACTTAATTAATTTTTTAATTGCTGTTTTTATTTGGGTTTAAAAAATGAACCCCCACGTAGTTATAAAGCTTATAGAAATATTTGACGAGTTTGGGTGGGCGATTAATGCAGGAGTTGATAAAGAAGAATTAAAGATCATTTTTGATGAATTTATAACAGAACTTTTTGAATGCTTAATTATACGAGAAAGCGTATTGAAAGCCGTTAGTAAAATCTCAGAGTCTTGGCCTCAACCAGTTATAAAGCTTTTTGCCATTTTACTGATAATATTGCTCTGAAGAAGTGATCTGCATGTGTTAAGACCTTGAAGGAGTAAACTATTATCTTTAAACCTGATCAGGTTTTACGTTTAGAAAGACTATGTATATACGCTGAATACTTGTATTTACAGTATTTTATTATTGTATTACTTTCTTTTACATTTTTTTTTATTTACGTAATTATTGTGGTTTAGAAAATGAACCCCACAAGTGAGTCTGAGTTTGAAAAACTACCCAACAACGTCCTGTTGGAAGGTAGTGACAAACAATTAGACAATATGTTTAGTGAATTAGACATGGGCATTATTAACCCCATAGAAGTTCATGAAAGCGTAGCACATGCTGTCTCTAAAATCCCAGAGTCTCTTCAAATTGACCCACCAGTAAAAGTGTTGTTGGCCATTCTGATTGATTATATAACGCCTGATGGTAGTAGTATACAAGTCTGGGTTTCAACTAAACAAAAAGAAGTAATCAGCTATTATGACTTTAATTCTGAATGGGCTGATTACATGCTTACACAGTTTAACCATGCAAGTGAAGAGGCTAAGCTAAGAGGTTCTGGATGGTCTGAAGGAACAGTCCTTGAAATCAGGTTAAGACAAACAAAGTTCTATCCTATAGTTGGCAATTCTTACCTTCCTCTCCCAAAAGAGTTAGAGTTAAAACGTGCAGTCTTAAACATACAAAATTTTGACAGCATGTGTTTTATGTGGTGCGTTTTAGCGCATTTACATCCTGTTAAAGATCATGCAAACAGAGTCTCTAAGTATGAACAATATAAACAAGAGCTGAACTTTAATAACATAAAGTTTCCAGTAAGCATAGAAAGTTTAAGTCAGTTTGAAGAGCAAAACAACCCAATAACTGTAAACGTATATACATGGTCTATAGTAGACAATCTACTACCTCTAAGGATCTCCCCCAATGCCCCCACTTTTGGCGACTCACTTAAGAATCATGTAGACTTAATACTGTTTACACAAGGAGCAGTTAGCCACTATGTATTAATCAGATCAATAAGCAGACTTATGGCTTATACTACAAAGGACACATCTAAACAAAATCTTTGTAGAAGGTGTTTGGTCAGAATCCCAACTGTAGAAGCAGCCGCCAAACATAAGGATCATTGTTAAAGTTTTGTAGACTGTGAAACCAAACTTCTTACACCCCCACCAGGGTCTAAAGTCAGTTTTAAAAATGTACACAAAATGCAGATGAGTCCATACGTAGTTTATGCTGACTTTGAAGCAATCTTGCCACAGTACTATGATTCACAACAACAACTAGAAGAACAAAAAACAGCCTTATTAACCAACCATCAGATCTGTTCTTATGCTTTTATTGTTGTTAGGTCGGATGGCTCATACGCAGCACCAAGGATTTACAGAGGCCCCAACGCAGCCAGTAGATTTTACAAGAAATGAAACAACTTCATAATTGTTACTCCAATCTATTGAATCTTTCAGACATTGTTATGACTCCTGAAGATCAAAGGCGCTATGAATCATCTACACACTGCTGGATATGCAAATGCAAGTTATTAGATGGCACTGTAAAAGATGGCACTGTAAGAGACCACGATCACATTACAGGAAAATTCAGAGGGGCTGCACACAACAGTTGTAATCTTCAACTTAAGGTTGACCCCAAGACATGGAAACTGCCTATCTTCTTTCATAACTTACGAGGCTATGATTCTCATTTTATTATGCAAGCAATAACTTCTGAATATAAGAGGGTTAGCTGCACTGCACAATCATCAGAAAAGTACATGACCTTTATTATTGACAATCTGTCCTTCTATGACTCTGCCCAACATCTGATGGGGAGTTTGGATGAATTAGCAGGATCGCTACATAACTTCCCAATAACTGAACAATATTTTGACCCATCTTTAGTGCGTAAAGGCGTTTACCCTTATGAATACATGGACTCATGGGAGAGGTATGATGAGCCAGCCCTACCACATAAAGACGATTTTTACAGTCGTCTTACAGGCAAAGGCATAACTGACTCTGACTATGAATATGCACAGAAAGCCTGGACAGAGTTACACTGTCAAACAATGGGTGATTATCATGATCAATATTTATTGGCCGACGTGTGTTTATTGGCAGACATCTTTGAAATTACAGATCTACATGCATGAAACATTACGGCTTAGATTCATCACATTACATCTCTGCCCCAGGCCTTTCTTGGGACGCCTTCTTAAAGTCCACAAACATCCAGATTGACTTAATATCTGATCTGGCTACACTCCAGATGATTGAAGGCGGCCTAAGGGGAGGCATTAGCATGGCCTCACATCCTTACTGCAAAGCCAACAACAAGTACTTAGATGATTATGACCCAACTAAACCATCCAACTATCTAATGTACTTAGACACTAATAATCTGTATGGGTGGGCCATGAGTCAGACACTCCATCTAAGAAACTTTAAAATGTATGCAGGCCCTTTTTAGGTTGATGCTGTGTTAAATACGCTGTCAAAGCTTACGCCTGATCGCGGATTAATCTTAGAAGTAGACTTAGAATATCCTAAAAAATTGCATGACCTCCACAACGATTATCCTCTAGCCGCAGAAAGATTAAAGATGACCCCCACAGAACCGCCTAAACTTGTGCCTAATCTTCGCCACAAGACTAAGTATGTTTGTCATTACAGACTCCTACAGTTTTACTTAAGACATGGATTAAAACTTACAGCTGTTTACAGAATAATTACTTTTGAACAAAAGCCCTTCATGAGGCCATACATCATGAAGAATACTGATCTTAGGACTAAAGCCACTGACGCTTCAGAAAAAGACTTTTTCAAGTTAATGAACAACAGCTGTTTTGGCAAGACCATGGAGAACCCACACAAGCGCAAAGATGTGTGATTAGTTACAAAAGAAAAACAAGCAATTAAACTGGTCTCTAAACCTAACTACCTAGACTTTAGACAATTTAATAACGACCTGGTTGGCATTATGATGAAGAAAATGTGTGTAAGGTTGGACAAGCCGGTGTTTATTGGGTTTACTGTGTTAGAGTTGTCTAAGCTGTTAATGCTAGAATTTTTGTATGACTACTTTAAACCGCTGTACCCAAAGTCCAGAGTCCTTTACACAGACACTGACTCTTTTATTCTAGACGTTCCAACTGAAGACTTTTACAAAGACTTAGAAACAGAGGTAGCTAAGGAGCTGATGGATCGTACGACACATGTGACTACTCAAAAGACAGTCCTTTACATTCACCTGTAAACAAGAAAGTAATTGGAAAGTTTAAGTGTGTCCATTTTGAGTTGAAAGGTTGCCATGCACCAGTGTGTGTGTGTGTGTGTGTGTGTGTGTGTGTGTGTGTGTGTGTTGTGTGTGTGTGTGTGTGTGTGTGTGATTTAGATATCAATCGCAGACAGAACAAAATTCAACAAATGGGAAATTTTAACTCTTTCGATTCAGAACTTCTAATTCATTCCCTTGGCAGTACAAACTAATGTTTTGGTAGAATTCGTTTACTCCCATTCAGCGAATTCACTACAAAAGACAACAAGAAAACTTTTCTATTCAAACAAATGCTGACCATTTTCAGACAAGGGAAGTAATTATTTGGAAGCAGATAATCTAATTCCTTCCCTAGGCTGTCAAAACTAATATTTCTACGCGTGAACTGACTTCAATGGATTCATTTTGCGCCCAGTAGTTACAAGAAGAGAAGTCACTGATTGCTTGTTCTTCGTTTCGAATTGTCCCAAATGTTGGTTAATCTTGCCTGAGGAAGAAGGCCAAAGAAGTCTCGAAACGCGTCGTGTGTTGTTTTGTCTTTTGTTGCCCCTATCTTTTTTCTTCTTGTCCAACGTACGGAACAGTTCTTTCTCTGTTAGGTTTGTGTCTGTTTCCGCCTGCAGTCTTCTCACTATCAATTTTTTTTTCTTCCTTTTTTGCGCTCTTTGTCAGCAAAGATTGCACAAACACTACAGAGTTCATTTTAACCACACGTAGTAAAAGGGGTGAAATATGTGGCCCAGCGACAATGCCACTAATGCTTGGAGTTGATCTAACGGGAATGCATGATCATTCAGCGAATTCATTACAACTGAAAACACTTTCTATCGAAAAGAATACTGAACATTTTCAGACAGGAGAAGTATTTGTTTTTTCTTTCATTTATAACTTCAAATTCCTTTGCTGTATAAAGTAGTGTTTCTACACGTCAATTGAATTAAAGGGAAGAGAATATAGATTCTTGCTGGTACCGTTATTTTTTTTTTTCTTAAATTTGTTGTTGTTGCTATTTTGGTGTTTTAACATCAGGGCAGCTTCAAATCACACTGTGGATGAGAGTCCTGCAGATATGAGTTGGGCCACAGAAAGGGAAATAACTACAAACGAATTATAGTGGTACGCTCCGACGTACGGACAGGCACAAATATACGCAGCTACGTACGCATGCATGTATACACACACACACACACACACACACACACACACACACACACACACACACACACACACACACACACACTAACACACACACACATACACACACACACACACACACGCCTGTTTTGAATAAACAGACTGGGGCGTGTTTCTGGACGATGAGAGCCCACTAGACAAGACAACTGACGTGATCTCCAGCTACATCAACTTTTGCGTGGGCATGGTACTACAGACAATGGAGATCAAGCTGTACCCAACTCCAAGCCCTGGATCACCAAGGACCTGAAACAGCTGCTAAAAGAGAGAAAGTCAGCTCTGAAAGAAAAGGACACCAGGAATATGCAGCCCACCTAGAAGAAGATCGACAAGAGGATCAGGGAGGAGAAGAAGTACTCTGCAAAACTCGAGGACAACTTCCGGCAAGGTGACTCCAGGAAGTGCTGGCAGAACATCTCTGCCATAACAGGGTACAGGCCCAAGAAAGCTGAACTGAGAGCAGATGATGAGAGGAGATTGGCCAATGTACTGAATGTGTTCTACACACGTTTTGACCAGCGGGACTTCAGCATTGAGCAACAGCGAGCCATGGACACGGTGCCCCAGCTCCCTGGATCCCCAGTGACCATCAGTGGAGAGGAAGTCCGCAGACTGTTCAGGAAGCTGAATGTCATAAGTGCCTCTGGTCCGGATAGCATCAGCAGTTGGACTCTGAAAACCTGCAGCAACTCCTTGGCCCATGTCTTCAAAGAGCTGTTCCAGCGATCATGTCAGGAAGGCCATGTTTCGCGATTATGGAGGTCATCCACAATCATTCCTGTGCCAAAGAAGAAAGTGATCAGTCAGCTCAACGACTACAGACCAGTGGCGCTAACATCAGTACCCATGAAATGTACTGAGGAAGTTGTCCTCAAGCATCTCAGGGCAGAGACCGAAGACCATCAAAATCCACTGCAGTTCGCCTACACCAGAGGTAGGAGCACAGAAGATGCCATCCTGACAATGCTGCACCACCTCCACCAGCACGCTGATAGGCTAGGGACGTTCGCCAGGGTTCTGTCTGTGGATTTTCAAGTGCCTCCAACACCATTCAGCCCCTTCTCCTCGTCGGGAAACTACTGGCCATGGCTGTTAACCCAGATATCATCAAATGGATCTTCAGCTTCCTGACTGACAGACCACAGCAAGTCGTAGTTGGCCGGGTTGTCTCTGGTGACCAATGCAGGAGCCCCACAGGGTGTGTTCTGTCGCATGCCCTATTCACCATCTAAACAGCTGACTGCCGCACCAGGAAGGCATGCAATCTGCAGATCAAGTTCGCATATGACACGTCACTTACAGGGCTGATGCACGACTCTGATGAAACCATGTACCGAGAGGCAGTCAGCAAGTTGGTGGACTGGTGCGACAGGAAATTCCTTCAGCTCAATGTCACCAAGACAGAGGAGATGGTCATCGACTTCTGCAGGAACCCAAGCAGCACCCACCCACTTGTCATCAAGGAAGAGGAAGTGCGCATTGTGCGCACCTACAAGTACTTCGACACAGTGATTGACAAGTTGGAGCGGACCCCTAACATCGGCATGTGCTGCAAGAAGGCCAACCAGCGTCTTTTCTTTCTGCGGAAGCTCCCACAGTTCAGGGTCAACAGCACCATCCTGAACTTGTTCTATCAGTCAGTGATCCAGTCCATCTTCCTCTACAGCCATCTGTGCTTCCATCCATCCTCCTCTACAACCATCTGTGTGTGTGTGTGTGTGTGTGTGTGTGTGTGTGTGTGTGTGTGTGTGCGTGAGTGTGTGCGTGTGTGTGTGTGCGTGTGCGTGTGCGGTGTGTGTGTGTGTGTGTGTGTGTGTGTGTGTGTGTGACGGAACAAGCTCATAAATAAATAGAACGAAAAATATTTTGTGACGTCTTTAACAAATACGTAAGTTTCGTTCGTTGTTATGTCCCTTGTATCCATGGTTTTATTGGCGAATATCTCCAAGTAAAGTCACATGTTACCGTTGACCAATGAACTGCCTTTGTCGTTGACAACTAAACTAAACATTCAATGTCACCGAGCAACACTGATCTTCGGCAAGATCGGGAACAACGGGCAGCAGGCATTGAAAGGTGACAGCAAGAAGATTAAACTCTGCAACGATCCAGCGTTTGAAGCGGATTAGAGGAAGATCTAAAACTGAAGAAGGCTACAACACGCTAGCCGTGGAGAAATGGTTCAGTAATCTGGCGAAGAGCAAGAGACGGCCGCAGACCAAGGGGAGCTGGGCCATTCGTGCGATCCACCACAGAAGGGACTGGAGGCTGGACGTACCATTGCTGGTAGACCTTGGTCTGGAGGGGTGGAAACCTTCCCCGCCTCTGGGGGGAATTTTTGACTTGGTTTTCTAGAAAGCTTATGATATGGGAGGAAACATTTGACATGTTACCCTCTGGTAAACAGGTTATTTTGGCATTGAGAGCTGCATTAATAGTGTGTTTTTTCCTCTTTGCGCCTTGTATTTAGCATTATGGGTAGGGGTGTTTACTCTCCGTTTGTCACATATAATCTGGCTTGATATCTCATAGGTTTGTCGTGAATGACATCTAAAACAAATTTCCCCGATATATCTGCACACTATTCTGCTGGTATTTTACAAAAAGAGATACAGTGATGATGTTTGTGCATGGGCATCCGAATCGCATGCAGCTGAAATCTGTCGTACCCTCAACCACAGCTGTGCGCTGTTCTGTTCCCCCGTGCAAGTGGAGCAGCCGACACCTATCCACGCGTTTCTTGCTAGTTTTGTCTCCACAGTTCAGTGTGTATCACAAAACAGCGTATGTTCACTTAGGCCTAGATCAAGATTTCGTTATTGTGATCATAGATTTTCTACGAAAAGTAAGTACTGTAACATTCGTTTATAACGTCACATCGGTGTGGCACTAAAAGTAATGCGTTTACGACAGCGCGTTGAGGCAATGTTTCTCTAGTGGTGAGAGATTCAATAACATGAACCAGTGATTTGGAGCAACTGGTCTAATAATAAAAATAATAATGCCATGAGTTTCTTTGTCTCTCAAGTCACACCTATCTTACGAAGGCGCTTGTGTATTTTCTTCTTCTTGTCGCAAAATGTTGTCTTTGTAAAGAAATCTAACATACAAAGCAGTCATGTGTGCATGCCATTGCGTGCTTTACTGTGATCTCTGTCTGCAGCATGACGTATGCATGTCCTTAGTAAACCCACCTCACCCCCATCCCCACCTGTGTGTGTGTGTGTGTGTGTGTGTGTGTGTGTGTGTGTGTGTGTGTGTGTGTGTGTGTCAGTGTAAAGCGTTCATGCACACATCTTCTACACACCTCTGCCCATCCTGTCTACTGCGCGTGTCTCATTATTTCGGCCAGACTCCTGTGCTAAGCATGTGTAGCCTAGATTAGTATAGCAGATGGTACTCGCTGTCACAGCGCAAGATGCACTTTTCTGATTGGGTTGCTGGAGAACCTCTGACATGCGTGTCCGTGCTTTGGAAAAACCGCTGCTTGAGTTCGTTGCTAGTTTTAGTTCTGCGTACTTCACCACTAACTTTGACAAAGTGTATGAATAGGGCAAACCGCTTTGCCGCATTATAGTATCCATTTGTTTTTAACTGTCTTGTTTCGATCATTGGGAATGGGCAGGTGTGCAGCCTCTAACTACATTGTAATTAAAAATGCGTCATCTTCTGTGTGAATTCAGATTTGCACCATGGCAGATGAACAACCAGTGACCTTTAAAAGCACACCCAAATGCAAAGGAAAATGTTCAAGAGATGGGAGAACATGTGTAATTCATTTAAAAAAAACAACAGAAAAAAGAAGACTATAACCCCATTAACTGAAAAAAAAAAAAAAAAAAAAACCTATCCAGAAGTCTCTCAATTTGAGACGTGCTTCAAATGTAGCATGTCATAGACTAGATCAGATTTGTGATTGCATTCCAGAAAGTATGGACTTTACTCGCCATGGTTATCACAAAAGCTGTTATGCACGGTTTACCAATGTGAAATTTGCCAGGAAAAGGAAACATGAGACAGAGAATGAAGAAGTTGTAGGACCATCTAAACCAAAGAGGACTGCTGTTGCTACATCAGGCCCACTGCTTCCAAACCACAGATGTATCTTTTGCAACAAAAAATTCAGGAAGAAAGCTTCAAAAGGAGTTGCATGTTTTGACAAACTTGTAAAATGAGTCACCAAGACGGCAGAACAGTCTATAAAGGATGCAGCAAAAATTACGCATGATGACATTTTCACTCATTATCAAGATGTAGATCTGGTAGCACGTGAAGCTCACTATCATGAGGGTTGCAGGAAAGACTATGTGAGATCTGAAGGCAGGCATGCTGAAACATCCACAGGCCAGACATCTGTTGAGCAGCTACAGGCACATGAGAGGGCATTTGAGTACATATGTGAGTACGTTGAAAATGCCTTGATCAGAGGTGCGCAGGTGGAGAGAATGACCATGCTGAGAGAGAAGTACCGTGGATACATGCAACAACATTCCCCTGACTTCTACAACCCAGGATACAAGACTTACAAACTGACAGAAAAGATAATGAAATATTTTGGCTTCAGAATAAAATTTTGGGCTCCAAACCATCGCAGTGAACTTGTTTATTGTGACGAACTTGCCCGAGGTCAGGCAGTTGAGACAGCGTTTGTGTCAGCAGCTTCAGAAGAAAGGCGACTTGAGGAGTCTGCATATGTCCTTCGTCGACACATCTTGGATGCTTTTAGAGCTGCACCTGACATGCCATGGCCTCCATCTACAGAGTACCTTCAGTCTGATGCTGTCCATCCTCCAGCTATTCTCACAGACTTTCTCCAAAACCTGCTGTCTGGAAAAAGTAGTACTGTGGAGCAAAACAAAACCACCAGATTAGCATCCTCCATCGGCCAGGACATACTCTTTGACAGGGGAAAGTGGAAAATGCCCAAACATCTTCTACTTGGAATGTCTATCAGACATGTTACTGGTAGCTCTGAAGTTCTAAGTCTCTTGAATCATTTTGAACACGTTGCTGGATACAGAACAATTGTAGGACTTGAGACTGCTATGGCCAACTCTGTACATCAGTGTGCTAGTCTTCTGCCTTCAACGGTGAGTTTGGAACAGAACAAAGTGATTCATTTCTGCTGGGATAACTTTGACCTGAACGAAGAAACCCTTTCAGGAGCTGACACCACCCACTCCACTCATGGCATTGTTATTCAAGAGGTGACAGGAGACACAGTGCATGACACAGTTCCTTCTCAAACAGAACTATCTCCTGCTCCTCAAAACCACCAATGCTCCATGCAGTCTGAACCAAGAAACACGTACCACCCTGCTTTGCAAAAGAAAAGGCAGAACCCAACTTGAATGTTGTCGACACTCATTTCTCAAACCCAGAGGCAGTCTACAAAGCTAAAGTTGTTGACTTTTGGTGGGTTTTCTCCGATCTTGAGGCCAAAGATGGAAATCAACTGGTGCCTGGATGGGGAGGATGGGTGTCTCTCACAGGAGAAGAAGGGATAGAAAGATGCAGTCTACTGTTGACTACATGCCACCCATCCACCACCCCATCACAGAAAA
>JAMYXO010004186.1:0-12500 GCA_033310375.1 Conus canariensis | reverse complement strand
TACCCTCTTATTAAACCCACTGACATTACCATGAACTAACCACAAACAATATCTACATCACTGTCCATCAACGGTCATTATATTGAACCCACATTGTCTAGCCAAACTGTCCTGAGAAAATCGATCTCAGGAACCACTATGTACATAACTTACAAAAATATACAGGAAAGAGTGACAACTCAAACCGGCTGACAACAAATTTCAATCACGGAACCAAGACGACATCATACCAGACAACCAGTATACGCAACGAACATAATACAACTAATCGCAACATGAGACAACTACAGTACAACTCGCCATAATACAAGACAACACGACGAACTACAACACAACGAACCTAACAGATCACCAACCTGGACATACAGACGATCAACCACACCAGTTCTGCAACTGGCTGACAGTGGCTGCCAACAAGGACGACACCGACTCAGCACAGGCCAAGGGCACCCAAACCCGACGAGGACCTGGCACTAACTATGACTCGAAGTCACTCTTCAAAACTAACGGCGCTGCCGCCGCACCTACAAGGAGTACGTCCACTCCGACGAACACCAGGGACCGAAGTGAAGCTACCCCAACACATTCCGCCCTGGTCGGAATCAAGCGAACTCTACTCACCACACAAAACAACGATTGGTCAGAGCAGTGTATCCCTCCGCAGAGCTGACACGCCTGACCAACGGACTAGTTATTGCTCGTGCAACAACACGACAATTTACCACAACAACTCACAGACGTGACAACACAACAACAGCCGATATCCTGCCCCGCCTTCTCTGGTGTAGAACCAAAGTAGCAAAAGGGTAACAATCGGGAACGAAACCAACCTCCTACCACTCCCTCAATAAATGAAGACTGGAAGGCAAAAATACTGTATGTCCTACTTCACCTGCCCCCCTACCTAGCCTAACCTTACTACCTAACCCCGAGGAACTTAGCCTAACCCCAGCTAACTAAACCCCAGTCTCACCCCGCGCGCGCGCGCACGTGCACACACACACACACACACACACACACACACAAGCACACAAACATGCACGCATACATGCACGCTCGCACGCATACGCGCACCCGCTCTCTACCTTGAACCACCACTACTCTTAAACACATGGACGTGCTGATTTAGTACCGCCGATCGGTGACACACCCCCCTGCCTAAGTTTTAACTGCAGGTTAAAACAAACAACAATTTCTCACTCGATCGGCGTTTTAGCCACACCCTACCTATAACAATCCAATTTCCCATCACTCATTCTGTCCTACTGTTACTTTCGATGCACACCAAAACTTCCATCCCAACAACATCAACTTTTAAATACATCAACAATCACAGGTTACATTAATCAACCTGGTCTAACGCTGCTTCACACGACCTTAACGCAGGCACTTACAGGCAGCCGTTATACTACGCACTACATATAAATTCCATAACTGAGGGTGCTCTGATTACGCACACTGCTGTGTAACACGTGCTACAAGTACCACACCCTCAGTAACACTTTGCTACGCCATTCTCTACCAAAGATAACACATGCATAGCTTCGACAATGTCCACATCTCACGACACAGGTTAATGGAACCCTCAGGTTTTCTCTCTTCTCTCTCTCTCTCTCTCTCTCTCTCTCTCTCTCTCTCTCTTACGGCAAGCGACTCAAGAAGTCTGCCGCCACATTGTCCTTTCCAGACACTGCCTGCACCGTAAACTGAAATGGCTGCAGCTGCAGTGCCCACCTTGTGATCCTCCCACTAGCAGACTTCATCTTTTCCAAGTATTGGAGTGGGGAATGATCTGTCTGGACAATAAAGGGAGTCCCATACAAATACACCTGGAACTTTTGTATTCCCCACACCACTGCCAGACACTCCTTCTCTACTATAGGGTAATTCTGCTCTGCAGGGCTTAATTTTCTACTGGCACATGCTACAGGGCGCATCTCTTCAGGGTACTGCTGACAGAGCATAGCTCCCACTCCCACTTCTGACGCATCAGTCTGGAGCACAAATGTCAACCCGGGCACCGGCAGGTTACAGACGGGAGGTTGGCAGAAATGCTGCTTCAAAGCTTGGAACGCACGTTCGCACTCGTCGTCCCATTTCACCTGCCTGGTTGTTCCCTTAGTGAGATCAGTAAGGGGCTTGGCAATGTCAGCAAACCGGGGCACAAATTTCCTGTAGTACCCCACTAGTCCCAGGAATCCCCGCACCTGCCGTTTGGTCTCAGGCCTAGGCGCATCCATAATGCGGGTCATTTTATCCTGCTCAGGCCATATTTTCCCTGCACCTATCCTGTGCCCTAAGTAGGTGATTTCCGTTCCTCCCAGCTCACACTTTGAAGGTCGGGCTGACAAAGAGCATTCCTTCAGTCTCTGGAACACACGCCTGAGAACCTCAATATGGCTGTCCTGATCAATTGTGGCCACCAGGATGTCATCAATGAAATTATCGACATCTGGGCTCTCAAGTGGCTGCAATAACTTTCTCATCATGCGCGTGAACACTGCCCCTGAGGTACACAGTCCAAATGGCATAACCTTCCACTGGAATTGTCCTTCCGGTGTAGCAAAAGCAGTCTTCGCGCGGTCCTCTCTACTCATCGGGATCTGCCAATACCCCTTAGCGAGGTCGATCTTGCTGAACACCTTCTTCTCTCCAAGCTTGGCGAACAGGTATTCGATATCCGGCATGGGTTCAGCATCGAACTGTACGATGCGATTCAACCTCCTGAAATCCACGCAAAACCTGATCTTCCCATCCTTCTTAACTAGTACGATGGGCGAGCAGTATGGCGACGTCGATGGCTCAATCGCACCCATCCTGATCATGGCTTTAACCTCCTCCCTAACCGTCTCTCGTTGCGCAAAAGGCACTGGGTATGGCTTCGACCTGATAGGGATGTCTGACGTCAACTTGATGGTGCACGTTTCTAGGTTTGTGCATGAGGGCACATCTGTCAGTACTTCCTTGAATTCGGCCACTAACTCGTGCAACTTCCTAGTAAAGTGCTGGTCTTCAGTAAGTACTACCACATCTTTAGGGCCTTCTGTGGCCTCCAAGGGAATGGTAGGAATGTCCTTGCTCATCAAGGGAGTTACTGTTTCCTCTTCAGGCTCCTCCGGCACAACAACCGCAGCTACCGAGGCTGTTGGATCTGCAGCGCGCTCGATGAACGACTTTAGTAGGTTTGCGTGGAAAATCTTCGTCTTTCCCCCTACTGCTATGCGGTAATCTGCTTCACCCACTCTTTCTAGTACTGTATAGGGACCTCTCCATGCCAGTTCCAATTTGTTCTGCTTGGTCGGCCGAAGTACTAGTACTCTGGACCCCACAGCTATCTTCCTGGGTTTCGCCCTCAAGTCAAAATGTCGCTTGTACCTATACGCTGCCCTTGCCAAGTTCTCCCTTGCCAGCTCGCATGACTCAGCTATCTTGTTCCTCAAGTTGACGACGTATTCTGCCGCTGTACGGAGCTCTTGCCTTTCCGGTTGTAACCACAGATCTCTCAATATCTGCATCGGCCCGCGCACCTGGCGTCCATATAGCAGCTCAAAAGGCGAAAAAACCGGTACTCTCTTGTGGGACCTCTCGGTACGCAAACAGCAGTGCTGGTATCCACCGATCCCAATCACCTGGTTTCTCCTGACATAGTCTGCGCAGCATCCGCTTCAGAGTACCGTTGAAGCGTTCCACCAATCCATTGCACTGCGCATGGTATGGTGTGGTAGTCAGACCCCGAATGGCTAATAGTCGGTAGACCTCCTGCATGATCTGACCAGTAAACTGGGTTCCTCTGTCAGTCAGTACCGACCCAGGGACTCCCGTTCGTGTCCACATGTTGAACGCTGCCTCTGACACCGACTCACTCGTGATCTGGCGAAGAGGGACTGCTTCCGGATATCTTGTCGCAAAGTCGACCGTCACCAACACGTATCTGTACCCATTCTGGGATGCTGGAACGATGGGACCAATGATGTCCATCCCAACCCGCTCGAACGGCTCACGCATCAGTGGCATCCTCACGAGGGGAACTCTTGAGACTCTTCCCTTGTCCACAGTACGCTGACACTGGAAGCATGACTGGCAGTACCGACGAATGTCAGCATGCATGCCTGGCCAATAAAAATGGCGACCAACTCGCTCCTTGGTTCGGGTGGTACCTAAGTGACCAGACATGGGTACGTCGTGGCCTATCTTCATCACCGTGGTCCGTAGTTCAGCTGGGACGCAGATCTGACTCGCTACGTCCTTGGGACCCTCAAACCGCCGGACCAGTACACCAGACTTCCGTGCGTACTCAACTCGTCCAAACTTGGTGTGGAAGTGCGTCCCTGCTTCACACGCACTCCGAGCCTTCCTCAAGGTTTCATCCTGGTCCTGCATCTGAATTAACTGCTGGGTAGAGGTGTTCAGAATGCATTCCTCGACGGGCGTGGTACAGGTTCTTGCTGCTCCCTGGCTCTCTGCGCGCGTGTCTGCACTGCCCCTACCAAGCGCCGGGTCTGCGTATACAGGCACACGTGTCCAACCGGGATCTCCTACTCTCTTTGCGAAGTTTCCGATCAGGACTTCCTGCACAGGGCTATTCATGACCAAAACCTCCAACTTCCCTGCGATGAATGGTGACTTCAACTCTACTACCGCCACAGGTAACACAGACCTACATCTGGATTCAGCCAACACTACTGGGACTGTCTCTCCTGTGTACGCATCTGCCGGTACTAACCACTTGGCCACTACGGTGTGTCCGGCACCAGTGTCCCGTAATCCATTGGCCGGAGACCCGTTAACTTCTACAATGCACGCAGGCTCGTACCGCTGCTCAGCGCATGGGCGACACAACGTAGGGACTACTCGAGCTTGGGGCTGGTCACAACAATGAACAGCTCCAACAGAATGGGGCTCAGGGCATTTCCTAGCGATGTGGCCTGGCTTCTTGCAGTTGAAACAAACTATGGTCGATCTAGGCCCTTCTGATCTCCTGTTCAGCTGCTGTAGTGCACCATCACTTTGTTGGGACCTCCCTGCGGGCTGGCTCCCTGCTGTTTCACGTGTATTACCCAGGTTGGGCTGGTTAACTGTTCGGTCTTGTCTCGCCTTCCTCCCCAGTCTTTTGGCCTCTGCCAAAACAGTAGCTTCTGTTGCAAGTTGTTCCACAGTTTTCGGGCATGTCTTCCGCACCTCAATTGTGAACTCTGGAGACATAGCTGATAAAACTGTTCTTGGAACAGCAGATCCTTTACGTCCTCTGCCACACTCTCATCCTTGCCCGCTGCTGCACACCAGAGGGAAAACCACCGCTTCATCCTTCCCAGCATCTGGCCAAAAGTCTCAGCAGCGTCCTTCTTGATGCTCCTGAACTTTTCTCGGTAGGCCTCAGCATCTAGCCTGAAGTGGCTTAACAGGGCGTCCTTTATCTGATCATAGTCGCCTAACTCATCCGCACTTAACCGCATCACCGCTTCTCTAGCTTTTCCTCTCAGCAGAGACATCAGACGTGTGGGCCATGAGGTCTTGCTCCACTTGCACATCTGGGCTACACGCTCAAATTGGGCGATGAAAGCGTCCACGTCGTCGTTCTCTCCCAACGGCTCAAGGTGGACATGCTTCGTTTCCTCCACCTCAATCAAACGTTTCCTATGCGCTGCTTCATCTAAGGCCTGCCTCTCCTGTATCAGTATCTCTCGCTCCCTTGCCTCTAACTTGGCTTGCCGTGTCTGAGCTTCTATTTCCCTTATCGCCGTTTCTTCCTCCATCTTCTTCCTCTGCAGTTCCAATTCCATCTGTCTCGCTGCTTTCTCATCTTCGATCTTCTTACTTTCTGCTTCATCTCTAGTTTCCCTTCTCTGCCTATCAGCTTTTTCCTCTTCTATCTTCCTCTGCTGCATTCTAGCTCCCTCTGTCTATCAGCTTTCTCCTCTTCTCATCTCTCCTCTTCTGCCTCACTTTCTCCTCCATCCGGAGCTCCAATTCTGCTTCTCTCGGTTGTCTTCTCATCCTCATTACGTACTGAGTCGTGACGAACTTGGCGAGGTCTCCCCCAGCTAAACCCATCGCCGCTCCCAACTTGGCAAACTTTGCATAAGCCCCCGTCCCCTGTTCTTGATCCACCCCCGCATCCTGGTCACTAACCTTAGGTTTGGTATCCGCCGTAGGGGCCTGTGGATCCATGACACTATCGGGGTCGTACTGCGGATGGGCTCGGGTGTGTTTAGACATAGGGTACCCCTACCACCACAGAACTAGCAACGGACAGTATGCGATCTGAGCGCAACTGGAGGTTCCTGACTACGCACTAGCCCTGAAGCAACTCAGCACAAGTACACAATACTCTCAATGTGTCACGCACCAAGCATAACTCCACCCACACTTGTGTACCTCATACATATACCCACATGGGCTCCAACCCATATAATACTACCGATGCACTGTCTGGTCACTGACTGAATCACGTGACACCGTGTGTCCACCGTCCACTGTGCATGCGCACCAGTTACCCACAGTCACAGGCCTCACTGTCTCTGGTAGGCCGCACCCACACGATCACAGTGCACTTGCACCCCACAAGTCCATGTGCACTCACAGCATACCTATGCCACAACACTGCGCACCCTCGTGCTTCCCATACAGTCACCTGGGCTTACTCTGCCCTTATTCCCCACAGGATATCCGAGCACACAGCGTGCACAGTCACGGGCTGGGTACCACTCTACCTATTCACTGGGGTATACCACATGTAAGGGACACAAAAGACACCTGGTACCCTCCGGCACCTCACCTACACTGTACGGTGTAATCACTCACACTTCCAACAACCACTCAAAGTTTATTGACTATTTATACCTCACTCACTCGGTAGCGCCAACCCATTCACACCAACACACGTGCCCTGCCCGATGCCAATGGAAACCTGCCTGAAGTGAACAGGGACACTACGTACCACCTCCCAGGGTACTGGTACGCTCCCACCAACCACCCACTTACATTTCACACAACGTACACACCGAACACAACACCCCCCTACCTCCCTCCTAGCTACCTATCACCTACCCAGAACCCCTTATGGTACCCCGCATCTCCACCAAAGTGTCACGGTCGCTAAGCCGGACGGCCCTACCACCCTTACCCACGCCTATCACACACTAGGTCAGACAACACAGCACACTAACACAGTTTTACAATCACGCACGCTTCTTTATTTCACACACACTCCATGGCGCCACCACTCACGCACATCCACAACTGCACACAAGTATCCAATTCCCGCTGACTCACCCTACTCTACTATAATGACCTGGAAGACCCTAACCTAACCTGAAACACCAGTTGCGGTATATCACTGTGACCTGGGGACACAGCGATAGCCCGCACACGTGGTGACTAACTACTAGGGACAAGGATTTACCAAAGGGACTCTAATCTCTTAACGACTGCTACCACCCACACCTCTCCCCAGGACTCACCCTTCTCTTTTAACCCGGGACCACTACCAAACTGGTCGCTGCGTCCCTAAGGGAGGCAACGACAAGTACCCTACACTGTGCCGGCCACTACGTCCTAAAAGGAGGCAGTAGCTAACACCCCTAACCCTACTGCCTAACGCTACACCCCTTCTATCACAAACATGGGACAACCCATCCCGGCCCGGAAAGCTCCAGTCCTCGGCGCTGACCGTGGCTCCTCCGCGGGCTGACACCTCCCCGGAAGACTCTGCACCCCGGCGCTGTCCGTGGCTCCTCCGCGGGCCGACACCCTCCCCGAAGACTCTGCACCCCGGCGCTGACCGTGGCCTCCCGCAGTCTGACTCCTCCCCGCGATGGGCACGACACCCAACGCACACACACCAGACGCCCTCTCGACGGGTCCGGGGCTCGTAGGACGCCTCCTCCTCTGAAGGCCCCGCCGGACACCAAGGGTGGAAAAGGCCTGGTGCAGCGCCCTCTCACAGGACGCCTAAACAGGGACGAGGAACCAGTGCCGGAGAACTCCCGGAAGAGCACCGGTAGCTGGAGGAGAGCTGCCCCACAGAAGGCAGACGGCCTGGGTGGTCTCCTTCTCCCGGAGAAACAACAGGCACTGGAAAGCGCCGCTCAACTGCCGGCACGCGGCAGTAGACTGCGGTGATCTGGCCCCAGCCTCAGGACGGAACAGGATACCTGCTGAACACAACTGTAGGCCCTACTGTAATGTTGCTACTACCCGAGTCATCAAGGCACATAGGCTACTTGGTAAAGCTTTAACTCTCCATCTCCCTTGCCTACTTCCCACTCGGGCATGAGAGTGACCCCTTGAATTTCGAATACATCCCCCAACCCATTACTCACTTTGGGGTTATCAGACCCATTTCCTGCCAACCCTTACAACAGCGGTAAACAATATTCTCTCCTGAGCCAATCCACGTTATTACATATGAAATTATGAATCACACCCAATTCTCGGAGAAATAAACCAATCTAAGCGATCCAACACGGACTCCATTGGACCCCCTTAGGACATACTAAATAATCTAGGAAATGGCCAATTTCACAAGGAAATGTCTCCACACAATAACCAGTAGTAATACACATCTCTCAGAGAAAAAAAAACAAAACAAAAAAAAAACATCAATTTTAGCGGTTCACAGTTCCAGCATGTTCACACAAGAGAATCGGCTCGCAGCCACAATCCTTCACATTATTACCCCTCTTTGCACTGTCAATTATAATCATATATCAAAAACAACATGATTTGTTCGCCAAAACTTCCATCCAGCACCTCACTCTCAGGTCATCTCTTGTCAGATAACCTAGTGGTTAATCCTTGTTATGCCAACACAACCACACTTCATACAATATTACATGCTGCACATCATCCGTTTTTATCCTATCGACTGCTAAGCTACTCGCCTTAAACTTTACCTTCCCCTTCTTTCCGACTACTAAATTTCATAATGGGACTGTCTCCCCACAACCTAAGACATCTTTCTCCGACCCTATTCTGTCACAAACACATACATTCCTGATGTGTGACGACTGTCACTTGTATTACAAAAACTTCTACCCTATGGACTCACTATCCTGTACCAAATGCGAACGTCACAGATACAGTCCGCACGCGCACGACACCCGCGTCGAGAACCCTGACTCGTAACGAAAGTGAAAAGACACCAATATAAGTTGAATGGTTACGACCGTACCCCAGTATAAACCACTCGACCACAAATTGGCCTTGGCCTTACTACACAGTTAACCGATTCCAATGCTGTGCAGGTCAACTGCGAAATCGTAAATCAATTTCAACGAACTACTACTATTTACAATTGAGATTGAGCACAATCATCAAACCCCTCTATGATTCACGCAGACACATCTGCACCTGACTCATATTATGATCCTCAACCAAATGCAACCTCGTACTACCCTCTTATTAAACCCACTGACATTACCATGAACTAACCACAAACAATATCTACATCACTGTCCATCAACGGTCATTATATTGAACCCACATTGTCTAGCCAAACTGTCCTGAGAAAATCGATCTCAGGAACCACTATGTACATAACTTACAAAAATATACAGGAAAGAGTGACAACTCAAACCGGCTGACAACAAATTTCAATCACGGAACCAAGACGACATCATACCAGACAACCAGTATACGCAACGAACATAATACAACTAATCGCAACATGAGACAACTACAGTACAACTCGCCATAATACAAGACAACACGACGAACTACAACACAACGAACCTAACAGATCACCAACCTGGACATACAGACGATCAACCACACCAGTTCTGCAACTGGCTGACAGTGGCTGCCAACAAGGACGACACCGACTCAGCACAGGCCAAGGGCACCCAAACCCGACGAGGACCTGGCACTAACTATGACTCGAAGTCACTCTTCAAAACTAACGGCGCTGCCGCCGCACCTACAAGGAGTACGTCCACTCCGACGAACACCAGGGACCGAAGTGAAGCTACCCCAACACATTCCGCCCTGGTCGGAATCAAGCGAACTCTACTCACCACACAAAACAACGATTGGTCAGAGCAGTGTATCCCTCCGCAGAGCTGACACGCCTGACCAACGGACTAGTTATTGCTCGTGCAACAACACGACAATTTACCACAACAACTCACAGACGTGACAACACAACAACAGCCGATATCCTGCCCCGCCTTCTCTGGTGTAGAACCAAAGTAGCAAAAGGGTAACAATCGGGAACGAAACCAACCTCCTACCACTCCCTCAATAAATGAAGACTGGAAGGCAAAAATACTGTATGTCCTACTTCACCTGCCCCCCTACCTAGCCTAACCTTACTACCTAACCCCGAGGAACTTAGCCTAACCCCAGCTAACTAAACCCCAGTCTCACCCCGCGCGCGCGCGCACGTGCACACACACACACACACACACACACACACAAGCACACAAACATGCACGCATACATGCACGCTCGCACGCATACGCGCACCCGCTCTCTACCTTGAACCACCACTACTCTTAAACACATGGACGTGCTGATTTAGTACCGCCGATCGGTGACAACAAGATAGAATAGTTCGCCTCTGAACAAGACAATATATATGTCTCTGAACCAAAACAAGACACTATATATGTCTCTGAACCAAAACAAGACACTATATATGTCTCTGAACCAAAACAAGACACTATATATGTCTCTGAACCAAAACAAGACACTATATATGTCTCTGAACCAAAACAGACAAATAGTTCACCTCTGAACAAGAAATTTTGTTCCTGAATGACAACCAGATAAAATAGTTCGCCTGTGAACATGACGCTATGTCCCTGAACGAAACCATGATACCTGACCCTGCACAAGAACACGAAACAACTGCTGGACAAGGTACTTTGTCCCTGGACCAGGCACTTTGCCCCTGAATAGGATACTTTGCCCCTGGACCAGACATTTTGCCCCTGAATAGGACACTTTGCCCCTGGACTAGACACTTTGCCGCTGGACCAGACACTGTCCCTGGACCAGACACTTTGCCCCTGGACTAGACACTTTGCCCCTGAACAAAGTACTTTGCCCCTGAATAGGAAACTTTGTCCCTGGACCAGGCACTTTGCCCCTGGACCAGACACGTTGCCCCTGGACAAGAAACTTAGCCGCCCCTGGACCAGACACTTTGCCCCTGAACAAGGTATTTTGCCCCTGGACCAGACCCTTTACCCCTGAACCAGACCCTTTGCCCATGAACCAGACCCTTTGCCCCTGAACCAGACCCCCTGAACCAGACCCTTTACCCCTGAACCAGACCCTTTGCTCCTGAACCAGAACCTTTGCCCCTGAACCAGAACCTTTGCCCCTGAACCAGAACCTTTGCCCATGAACCAGACCCTTTGCCCATGAACCAGACCCTTTATCCCTGAACCAGACCCTTTGCCCCTGAACCAGAACCTTTACCCCTGAACCAGACCCTTTGCCCCTGAACCAGACCCTTTGCCCCTGAACCAGACCCTTTGCCCCTGAACAACACACTTTGCCCCTGAACAACACACTTTGCCCCTGAACAACACACTTTGTCCTTGTAAAAGACACCTTTACCTGAACAGCTCACTTTGTCCCTGAACAACACATTTTTTCCTGAACAACACACTTTGTCCCTGTAAAAGACACTTTTTACCCGAACAACTCACCTTGTCCCTCAACAACACACTCTGTCCCTGACCAACACACTAGTCCCTGTACAAGACACTTTTTACCTGAAGAACAAACTTTGTTCCTGCACAAGATATGTTGTCCTTGAACAACACACGCTATCCCTGTACTGGACACTTTGTCCCTGAACAACACACTCTGTCCCTGAACAACACACTTTGTCCCTGTACAAGACATTTTGTCACTATAAAAGACACTTCATCTCTGAACGAACAACTTTGTCCCTGAACAACACACTTTGTCACTGAACAACACACTTTATCACTGTACAAGAGACTATGTCCCCGCACAAGACAATGCAATCTGTACAAAAACACTTCACTGCCCGCACTGAAGATGAAAACCATGGCATAATGTCACCCACGCGCAATAACTTTCACACAAGGCCTGCCACCACCACGCATAAGCGAAATTTGCATCAGAGGATAGACTTCACAACAGCTTATAGATTCCCTGCACACACACACACACACACACACACACACACGCACGCACGCACGCACGCACGCACACACACACACACACACACACACACACACACACACACACACGCACACACACGCACACACTCAGCTGTCGCCTACGGCCGGCCGGACCACCAACAACTACCGTCCGCTGTAAATCCTCTTAAAATCTCCACCCCCTCTCTCTAGCTGTCATCACAGAACACAGGAAAAAGCTCTTCACTCACTCGCTCACTCACTCACTCATTCTCCATCTCAATCCAGCGCAGTGCTCTTGTTGTCCATTGCAGCCAAGTTCAAACCAGCGTTTTCACATCACGAGACACGCACAGGTGTTAGCGAGATAGCTAGCTGACC
>JAMYXO010004185.1:0-18022 GCA_033310375.1 Conus canariensis | reverse complement strand
GTTTTGTTTTTTTTGTTGAATATCTTAAAAAATTTATGGTTTTTTGGGAAAAAGATGATGTCAAGATTTTAAAGAATTCTTTCCTACATTTGTTTTAACTCTTGCATCATAGGGGGGATTGTACCATATGAATTCCTTTTCCTGTTCTTTCTGCATCTTTTTGTATCTTTGGGTCTGGATCGTATCTTATTTGTAATTGTAGCCACTTGTATGTAACGCCTCTTGGTATTCAGCTGTAGCGTTGTTGAATACGTTTCGTTACATGACAAATTGGATAGTCTTTTATTTAGTTTTTGGGGTATTTTTTCAGTAGGGAGGGTGGGTGATTGCTTTTGATTTTACAAAAACGGGGCGTGTCTTTTGGTTTCTTGTATGGTTTATATGTGTTTTGGTTGAGGTCTAACGTTATGTCTAAATTTTTCACATCTTTTTGTTGTTTTTTTCCCGTGCTACATGTGTTTCTCAGGTGTTGGTTTTTTTCGCTGATAGGAACTTCCATCTGTGTCTGCAATTGTTAACCATTTCTGTTCTAACATTTAGAGTTGCCAACTGTGGTTTACATAGTATAATGTATTTCTCTGTTAGGCATAGATTGCATTTTTTTGAAATGTTGTTGTATGATGCTGCTCTTTTTAAAATTTTCCAAGATATGTTGTAGTCTATGTCTTTTTCTTTAAGTTTCCAAATGTATTTACTCAATTCTGTTTGGTTTTTGTATCTTTCTTTGTTGAATGATTGTTTATGGTTTGCATATCTAGTTTTGAATTGGTTTTCCGTGATACCTACATATGTTTCTTTTGCGTTCTCTGATGTTACCGTGGCTTGGTACACAATGTTGTTATAAAGGCATTTGTTGCTTAGGGGGCACTGTTCTTTTTTGGTACAGTTACAAGATTTCCTTTCGTTACCCTCCTTTTTTTCTGTGCTGCTTTTCATTTTGTTTGCTGAATCGATGGCATTTTTAAGGTTCGGCATACATGAATATGATAATTTGATGTTGTTTTTGTTGAATATCTTGAATAATTTATGGTCTTTTGGGAAAGATGATGTCAAGATTTTAAAGAATTCTTTCCCTACATTTGTTTTAACTCTTGCATCATATGGGGGATTGTACCATATGATATTCCTTTTCCTGTTCTTTCTGCATCTTTTTGTATCATTGTCTGGATCGTATCTTAATTTGTAATTGTAGCCACTTGTATGTAACGCCTCTTGGTATTCAGCTGTAGCGTTGTTGAATACTGTTTCGTTACATGACAAATTGGATAGTCTTTTATTTATGCTTTTGGGTATTGTTTTCAGTATGGAGGGTGGGTGATTGCTTTTGATGTTTACATAAACAGGCGTGTCATTTGGTTTCTTGTATGGTTTATATGTGTGTTGGTTGAGGTCTAACGTTATGTCTAAATAGTTCACTATCTTTTTGTTTGCTTCTATTGTGATTTTTAAGTTTTGGTTGTGGAAAATTTTACACAATTCTTTTTTCTTATTTTCAATATTTCTAGGGTTGTCATTCAGAGCGGCAAGGCCGTCATCCCTGTACAGTCCAGTTTGTTTTCCAAGTTTTTTTTTGAATATTGGATAACATGAATAGTCCGACAAGTTCGCAAGTTTTGGCACCATCGTATGATCCCATTGTGACATCGAAAGTTGAATTCCTGCTTGTGTTCTTAATCCAGGTTTCATTTTTATTGTGCAGTAAAGTTTTCTTTGTGTGGAAAATGATTTCCATTTCTGACCCTGATATTTCTGTGTACTTGTTGGCAAATTTTATAGCTTTAGTTAGTAGCTTTTCATCTATAGATGGGTAGAAATCTACTATGTCAAATGTTATAAAACTGTATTTTCTTGTTTATTGAGGTTTTTGAACCATTGTATTACTTCATATGTGTTTTTCCAGAGATTGAGTTCAGTGTTTTCTTTTATGTTTTTTATGGTTTTCTCTAAGATTTTTTTTACTAATTTTCCCTAGTTCAGATTTGGAAGGGTTTATCAGTCTACATGTTGGGTTGTTCAAGAAATTGGGTTTGTGGTCTTTAAGTGTAATAAAGGCTTCTCTAGCTGCTGTGGTCTCTACTCTGTCACTTAGGTCCATTTGGTGCACAAGTTCCTTTTACATACAAGTGGCTACAATTACAAATTAAGATACGATCCAGACAATGATACAAAAAGATGCAGAAAGAACAGGAAAAGGAATATCATATGGTACAATCCCCCATATGATGCAAGAGTTAAAACAAATGTAGGGAAAGAATTCTTTAAAATCTTGACATCATCTTTCCCAAAAGACCATAAATTATTCAAGATATTCAACAAAAACAACATCAAATTATCATATTCATGTATGCCGAACCTTAAAAATGCCATCGATTCAGCAAACAAAATGAAAAGCAGCACAGAAAAAAAGGAGGGTAACGAAAGGAAATCTTGTAACTGTACCAAAAAAGAACAGTGCCCCCTAAGCAACAAATGCCTTTATAACAACATTGTGTACCAAGCCACGGTAACATCAGAGAACGCAAAAGAAACATATGTAGGTATCACGGAAAACCAATTCAAAACTAGATATGCAAACCATAAACAATCATTCAACAAAGAAAGATACAAAAACCAAACAGAATTGAGTAAATACATTTGGAAACTTAAAGAAAAAGACATAGACTACAACATATCTTGGAAAATTTTAAAAAGAGCAGCATCATACAACAACATTTCAAAAAAATGCAATCTATGCCTAACAGAGAAATACATTATACTATGTAAACCACAGTTGGCAACTCTAAATGTTAGAACAGAAATGGTTAACAATTGCAGACACAGATGGAAGTTCTTATCAGCGAAAAAAACCAACACCTGAGAAACACATGTAGCACGGGAAAAAAAAACAACAGTAAACCAGCTAGCTATATATATACGTGGCACTGGCAACACAAGCTCATCACATCCTGACGACCGCACAGCGTGAAACAAATTTGTAGATGTTTTTAGAAGCTTGATTTTAACTTGCTTTTAATATAACATATATATATATATATACATATATATGCACATGCGTGCATGCGCACATACACACCTACAAGCGTGCGTACACACACACACCAATATATACGCGCATGTGCATACATATACGCACATACGTATACGTCCAAATGCACACATACATGTACACATACATATGCAGATACATGCGTATGCTCACACAAGCCTACAAATCACACACACACACACACACACACACACACACACACACACAAACACACACACACACACACACACACGCGCACACACACACACACACACACACACACACACACACATGTGCACAAGCACATCTGCACACAGACACACACACACACACACACACACACACACACACACACACACGTGCGCGCATGCACACATACACACACAAGCGCACACACGTACGTGCGCTTGCACACACACACACACACACACACACACACACACACACACACACACACACACACACACACACAAACACACACACACACACACACACACACACACACACACATGCGCGCGCGCGTGCGCGCATGTATACGCATACACGCACATCATAAACCCACACATACGCTCGCACACACACACTGATGGGCCAGTGCCCACACATCCATACACACACCTCTATACATTCACTGCACACACAGACAATGAAAAAAAATGGCACAACCAATGTTAGGTAGGCACTCAAGGTCTGACCAATGCGTTGGGTTAATACGTAGCTCAGACATCTGCAAAGTCATAGCCACGAGACCCTCTTCTTCAATTCTCTCATACTTTGTATCTTGAACTTTTTCAAAATAGGGCAGATTCGTCACACAATCTCGGACTGCTACACAGACAGACACTGGCTACTTCTCTCGTTCCTTCTCAACTTGATTGCTACAATGTTCTGTTGGCTCTACATCCTGATAACCAACTCAAGAAACATCAAAACTGAGTGGCACGGCCGAATCTTAAATTATCAAGCAAACTCACATCACTTTTGTTCTGCTTCAACTCCAATGGCTTCTAACCTCCTCGAGAATGAAGTGCAAAGAAGCCTCCATTTGCTACAACATAGTTACAGATTCTTCTCCAAGCTATCTCTTTAAGACACTTTCAACTACACTCCATCTACTTCCCTCTATTTCATAGTGGATACTTTTGTTGTATCTACTTCCAGGCACAGAATAAATATTTGAAACACAGAGATAATTAGTCAGACAGACAGGCAGGACAGACAGACAGACAGACAGACAGACGGACAGACAAAGGAAAAAATACAAATTACAAACACACATGCACACATACGTACAGACAGACAGAAAATCACAGATGGACAGACAGAGAGAGAATGACAGACGACAGAGAGAGAGAGAGAGAGAGAGAGAGAGAGAGAGAGAGAGAGAGAGAGAGAGAGAGAGAGAGAGAGAGACCTTATTTAATCATTTCTTTCGACTCAAGGACCGGACACAGTGAAGGACATTTGGTTTGAAGCCCAGTACGATTCATCGATGAAAGCCTGTTTTAGTGAGCAGCCAGCTTATTTCAAACATCATATTTTCTTGAGAGCTCGATGCAACCATGCCGTTACACTGGAGGGGTAATGAACCCAACAGGACAGCTACTGAGCACAATGGTAAACCGTTAGCGATGTTCGCGTTCTCAGTTCAAAGGTATGTAATCAATACAGTCAGTGTCATAAATTTTCTTAAGTCTCTACACACACACACACACACACACACACACACACACACACACACACACACACACACACACACACACACATACACACAATCGAACAAACGTCCAAAACTAAATCATCCAAAATCTAAACTGTCAGATTTTAAACTTCATAATTGATGTTTGTACGCGCGTTGGAATGTGCACACACACACACGCACACACACACACACACACACACACACACACACACACACACACACACACACACACACACACAGAGGATCGCGAACGCAAACCTTCGCTTACGTCTCTTTGTGTGTATATATATATATATATATATATATATATATATAGAGAGAGAGAGAGAGAGAGAGAGAGAGAGAGAGAGAGAGGAGAGAGAGAGAGAATAGTGATCAGAATCAACGCAATTAAAAAAAGTGCTCAACCACAGTGGGAGCGACATTTGTCAGATTAAAAACAAGCTAAAACCAAGATTAAAACCATCTACGGATCTGTTTCTTGCATGTGCAGTCGTCAGGATGTAGTGGGCTTGTGCTGCCAGTGTTATATAATATATATATATATATATAGAGAGAGAGAGAGAGAGAGAGAGAGAGAGAGAGAGAGATAGGTTGCTGTTTTCCCCCGTGTTGCATGTGCTTCTCAGGTGTTTTTGATTTTGTTCACTGATAAAAACTTCCATTTGTGTCTGCAATTGTTAACCATTTCTGTTCTAATATTTTCGGTTTTAAGAAGAATGCTTGTTTTGCTCTTTCATGATTTTCTTTTGCTTCTTAGGTGGCACCTTTGGTTGGTTTTTGGAAAACTCAACAAACATACTATGGTATTGCACACCAGCCTTTTTCTGGGATAGCATTCTTCTTAAAACCGAAAAGGCAGAGGAATCAAATCACCACTTTCCGCGGTCACTGAGGAGAAACAATCAGGTTTTGAAATATCGGTATCTGACCAGGAGTTATATGTTAATGAGTTTCTTCCCCATTGGAGACTGTCTCCCCCCTGGAGATTATAAGCTTGCTGAAGGCTCATTTTGAGAAGCATTTATTTTGTTTCCCCATTCACCCACTGATGCACATACTGTTAGTCAGGCAGAATTATCTACCACTGCAGATATGAATGCTTATCTCCCACTATTTCTTCAATCTAAGACATAAGAGCAAGCTTTGTTTATAATTGAATATTCTTGCAGTCATTGCAACACCAAGCTGCTCTATAAGTTGCTGGAATGGTGCTCGGTACTTATCCTTGGAATTTATTAGTTTATTGTATATATGTATATATATATATATATATATATATATATATATATATATAAGGAGTCATAAGACCATAAGACCCAGGCCACTGCTATTCCAACATTTATTTTCTTGTGAATTTTCGCCCAACTTAGGCTTCTTCAAACAAGCTTCTGATCATAACCTGAGCAGGGCAAAGCAACAATATCCACACCAAGAGAACAACTCACAGGCAAAAAAAAAAACACACACACACACGCACTCACCACCTCCACACCCCATCTAACATACATTCTCTCTCTCTCTCCCGCTCTCACTTTCTCTCTCATTCTCTCTCTCTCTCTCTCTCTCTCTCTCTCTCTCTCTCTCACCCACTCACAAAACCACTCACACACTCACACACACACACACACACACATACACACACACACACACACACACACACACACACACACACACACACACACACACACAGAGGCATTTTATACCTCTCAATCAACATACATATTCTCCCTCTGCCTATTGTTGGCACACTTCACATCAAAATCAGAATAAGCAGCTAAACTTACACAGAAAGGAATCCTATCAATTGGTCACACATCTCAAGAAATGAAACCATGAATAAATGAATAAATGGGAAGAAAGGGGGGGGGGGGGGCACCCCTGTAGACCGGACGTCAATCAAAACAGGACTGCGGCTATGCACAGGCCCCACACGCCCAAAACAGAAAACAGACATATATATATATATATATGTTAAAAAATATTTTTTAAAATGAAGTATTAAAATCTACAAGCTTGTTTCTAGCGTTGCTATCTTCAGGATCCTGAAGATAGCAACGCTAGAAACAAGCTTGTAGATGTTGCTCCCCAAGGGGTTGAGCACCTTCAGATTTTTTAAGGACTTTTTTATATTGTTCATAATATATATATATATATATATATATATATATATACAGAGAGAGAGAGAGAGAGACAGACAGACAGACAGACAGACAGAGAGAAGAAGAGAGAGAGAGAGAGAGAGAGAGAGAGAGAGAGAGAGAGTACTGGTTGATTCGCGTCTCCATGCAGTTTGGGCACCGCTCCACAAAAGAAAGGCTTAGGCCGGATAGTGCCTGCAGTAGCAAGCAGAAATATAAAAAGGAGTCATAAGACCCAGGCCACTGCTATTCCAACATTTATTTTCTTGTGAATTTTCGCCCGACTTGAGCTTCTTCAAACAAGCTTCTGATCGTAACCCGAGCAGGGCAAAGCAACAACATTCACACAAGAGAACAACTCACAGGCAAAAAAAAACACACGCACTCACCACCTCCACACCCCATCTAACATACATTCTCTCTCTCGCTCTCCAGCTCTCACTCTCTCTCTCTCTCTCTCTCTCTCTCTCTCTCTCTCCTCACCCACTCACAAAACACATTCACACCACACACACACACACACACACACACACACACACACACACACACAACACACACACACACACACACACACACACACACACACCTACGCACCCCCCCTCCCCCCCCCCCACACACACAGGCAATTTATACCTCTCAATCAACATACATGTTCCCCCTCTACCTATTGTTGGCACACTTCACATCAAAATCAGAATAAGCAGCTAAACTTACACAGAAAGGAACCCTATCAATTGATCACACATCTCAAGAAATGAAACCATGAATAAATGAATAAAATGAATAAATGGGAAGAAAAAGGGGAGGGGGGGCACCCCTGTAGACCAGACGTCAATCAAAACAGGACTGCGGCTATGCACAGGCCCCACACGCCCAAAACAGAAAACAGACCAGCCACCATGCCTCCCAGAAACCACAAGATTCATACCCAAAATCCAAACAGGCATAAGCACTTGAACTTATGTAGAGAAAGTTACACACATAATCTTATACATACTCTCTATTGGAGGGGGGGGGATGAAGAGGGGGGAATGGAGGAGGGAGGGACCTGTTGTTAAGGAGGAAGGGTGGGGGCAGGTGGGAAAAAAAGGGGGGGGACAGGGAGAAGGGGGGTGGTGGTTAGGGGAGTAGGTGGTAATTGGGCTCAGGGTCATAAAAGTGCAGACTGTACACTCACACAAATGAACTCCCACATCTCAAATCTGATACATTTAGAAAGAAAAAGCTAAAGTTCCCGAAAGATATGCTTACAAAAACTGTTGTGCCTTTATACACCTTTTCTATCATGCAAAAACTTTCCCCCGTTCCCCAAGTGCCCCAAAGTGCCACAGACTAGGCCCCAGTACATTATCCCCCCATACCCTCTGACCCTCACACACCCACATACACAAATACACACTCTTACACACACACACACACACACACACACACACACACACACACACACACACACACACACACACACACACACACCAAATTCCCAGCAGGAGCTTTAGTAAAGCACAAGCCAGTGACCTACCCAGGCATGCATCTTCTCACCCCTTTGATCCGATAGTCACAGCAGATATTGAGCTATCCCAAGACCAGATTGCCATCTGCAGACTCCCAGACTGCTTTTCCCCAACCGCCCATGAGCCAATAGATGTATGTGACCAACTCCTAGGCATGCATGCCTGGGCTGAGCGCCTCCGTTGGCTCTTTTTCCACTACCAAAGGAAGAAAAAATCCAAGACGGACGACCACACAGAAAAAGAGGAAACTTTCACTAAAATGCCCTGGTTCCAACCGACAATGAGAAGTGCTCCAAGGAGCAATGCTGCCCTGGAATCCTTCATCAAAGCATGTCAAAACAACTTCCTCGACCATACAAAGCCAAGGAAAATCAGGGACAACCTGACACACGGGCAGAGAAAAGCCCTTGGAGAACTAAGGAACCTGCCACTGACAAAAGGCTGTGCATGCCGCTATGCAGACAAGACAGGCAATACAGTGAGTGAGGGGTATAAATTGCCCGTGTGTGTGTGTATGGGGGGGGGGGGGGGGGTAGGTGTGTGTGTGTGTGTGTGTGTGTGTGTGTGTGTGTGTGTGTGTGTGTGACTTGTTTTGTGAGTGGGTGAGAGAGAGAGAGAGAGAGAGAGATAGAAAGAAAGAGAGAAAGAGTGAGATCTGGAGAGAGAGAGAGAGAGAGAGAGAGAGAGAGAGAGAGAGAGAGAGAAGAGAGAGAGAGAGAGAGAGAGAGAGAGAGAACGTATGTTAGGTGGGGTGTGGAAGTGATGAGTGCGTGTGTGTTTTTTTGCCTGTGAGTTGTTCTCTTGGTGTGGATATTGTTGCTTTACCCTGCTCGGGTTACGATCAGAAGCTTGTTTGAAGAAGCTCAAGTCGGGCGAAAATTCACAAGAAAATAAATGTTGGAATAGCAGTGGCCTGGGTCTTATGACTCCTTTTATATTTCTGCTTGCTACTGCAGGCACTATCCGGCCTAAGCCTTTCTTTTGTGGAGCGGTGCCCAAACTGCATGGAGACGTGAATCAACCAGTATCTCTCTCTCTCTCTCTCTCTCTCTCTATATATATATATATATATATATTATAAATATAGAGAGAGAGAGAGAGAGAGAGAGAGAGGCCTTGATTTAGCCTCATATTATATATATATATATATATATATATATATATATATATATATATATATATATTATATACTCAGAGGCATAAAAAACGCGAAAACAAACTGTATAGAAATTTTGATGTAATTTGGCCAACGATTCCTTTGAACTGGTAATAGAAAGTGAGAAAAAGCAATCAAACACCGCAAAAGTGTCCTTTCAAAGTTCATTTTGGTAGAAAATAAGGTCACATGAACTTGACCTTGACCCTGTGTTAACAGCAGAATGTCAGTATCTGGTGTGACCACCTCGAGCATAGATCACAGCTATGCACCTGCGGTACATCGAGCGCACCAGAGTGTTGGTCTGCCTCTGGGGGACTTGCCACCACACCTGGCCCTCAGCGACAGCAAGCTGAGCTGCTGTCTGGGGTCTGGGGTTGAGCTGGTTCAACTGCCTCTGAAGGGTATCCCAGAAATGCTCTGTTGGGTTAAGGTCGGGAAAACGGGCTGGGTGAGGCAGCAGATTGATGTTGTTCTGCCTCAGGAAGTTCTGCGTAGCACGGGCAGTGTGCGCCTTGCGTTGTCCTGCTGAAACAGGTTCTGTGGATGCCGCTGGAAATGCGGCAGGATGTGGGGCCTCAGGACTTGGTCGGTGTAATGAACAGCAGTGACCCCGTTACCACGTCCTGGACCCACATTCTGGAAGATGACTGGCCCAATACGGCGATTCATGCCGATAGCCCCCCAGATCATGATGCTTTCACCACCCCATGGGTCCCTTTCGGTGATGTTGGCATCCGTGAAGCGTTCCCCGCTCTTCTCCAGATCCGGATGCGGCCATCGCCTGGGTCGACGCAGAACCGGCTTTCATCACTGAAGAGGACTCGGCCCCAGTCCCGATGGCGCCAATGCACGTGGATCTGTGCCCACTGCAGACGGTTCTGGCGATGCTGGAGTGTCAGGATAGGTCGCCGGGCTGGACGCCTGCATTGGAGACCAACTGTGTTCAGTCGGCGACGCACGGTCCTGCTGCTGATTGGCCTGCCATGGTTGCCGACGGTGTTCCTGGCTGTGTTGGCAGCGGTTTGGTAAGGCTCCCGTCGATGCTGACGCAGAAGATGGCGGTCTTGGGCTGCTGTGGTGACCCTCGGTCTGCCGCTCCTCGGTCTGTCATCAGTGGTGTTTCTTTCTTGAAAGCGGTCCAGAAGGCGATAGACGGTGGAAATGTGGACTCCGAATGCGATAGCGACCTGCCTCATTGGAACCCCGGCCTGCAGTTGCCCCATTGCTATGCAACGATCTTGACGAGAAAGTCTCGGCATTATGTTGGCGCCGCTGGAAGGGATAATTTGAACTTTTTGGGGTTTGGAAATTTATAGCCCCACAATCGGGGCCACATTGAGTTGCAATTCACATTGATGCACGTGGCGTAGGTAGTCCACATGGCAAATGCACTCCTCGTGCCAAAAACGCTGACCCGGCAACATTCACCCACTGTTACGAGGTTACAACCGGCCAAGACACCACGTACTGCTAATGTTGCACGTGACAACGACATTGCTTACGTCCTGTTCACAATGTGAACAATTGTGCACTGTCTCTATTTTTTCGCGTTTTTTATGCCTCTGAGTATATATATATATATATATATATATGTGTGTGTGTGTGTGTGTGTGTGTGTGTGTGTGTGTGTGTGTGTGTGTGTGTGTGTGTGTGTGTCTACCTATCTATCTGTCTATCCATATCTATATCTATATCTATCTGTGGCACACACAGATTGGGGTGCTGACACGAAAACTCTCCTCCATCTTTACAGGGCCCTGATCCGCTCCAAACTGTACTATGGGTGTGTAGTGTACGGCTCGGTCAGACCATCCTACCTGAAAAGTCTAGACCCTATCCACCGTCAAGGGCTTCGATTGTGTCTGGGTGCATTCCGCACCACCCTTGTTTACAGCTTGTATGCTGAGGAAGAACCATCCCTCTCAAATTGTTGATTGAAACTTGCCTTGAACTACTGTCTGAGTCTCTCATCTAAACCTCAAAACCCTGCATATGACTGTGTTTTTGACCCCAAGTTCCAAAAGAAAGTCGATGGCCACACCAGTTCCATTCCACCGTTGGAATTCGTATTCTTCCCCAGTTGAACAATGCAGATATAGACCTTGAAGTAGTTTGTGATTTATCCAAGTTTTGTGATGACCCTCCATGGACTTTCTTCACTCCAGAGATCCGGTTTGATTTAGCCTCGCAACGGAAATATTCCACTAGTTCCTTGACATACAAGTCCTTTTTTGCTGAACTGTGTTCAAAGTTTCCATCCTTCAGTAGAATTTTCACTGACGGTTCCAAATTTGAGGAGGGAGTTGCCTCTGCTGTGCTTTGTGCAGTAGATCCCCCTCAGAGACGTACTGAACACAGTCCCACTGATAGCATCAATATCACCGATAGCTGACCTGACAGCCTTGGTCCTGGCCCTTGATAATGGTCTGTAAATCGAAACATGCAGATGTTCTCATTTTATCAATCTCATTTTCTCCTTTGGAGGCCATTGCCGGCCGTAATCTCAAGCACCCTCAGCTGCTGAAAGTTTTCACTGTATATTTTCTGAAATCAGATGGATACAACATAATTTGTGCTTGGGTTCCCAGCTGTGTGGGCATTCGAGGCAACGAGGTGGTCGATCAACTTGCCAAGAGTGCCACAAAGGAAAAGTTGAGCAGGTTGTCTATTCCTCACACCGATTTGACACCCAAAACACAAGCTTATGTCAAAGACCTCTGGCATAAGGAATGGGACTCGCAGACAGATAACAAATTATACAAAATATGTCCAAACCTGAAACAGTTTTTACCATGTTCCCAAGGTGGTCGTAAAGACGAAACAGTCTTGTGCCGTTTGCATACAGGCTACTCATTTTACACCCATTCTTACCTTTTAAAAGGTGAAGAAGCTCCATGGTGCATCGCATGTCATGTTCCACTCATAGTGAGACATATTCTTTTAGAATGTTGGGATTTGCACGATGTGAGACATTAACACTTTACAGCAGACTCCATGAAGACTGTGTTCAGAGATATCCCACCTGACATGATCTTTGAGTTTCTGAAAGAGATTAACATTTTTCATTTGATCTAAGATTTTACGGAAGAAAGATTTGTAACGAAGTTTCTGGTGCGTTTTTAGAAAGCGTATTTTAAAAAGACGTGTGAATGGTGTTTTTTGTATTGTTTGTTTTTGTTTTGTTTTGTTTTTGATGACTTCTGAGTTGACTTCAAGGTCGTGACAGCCATGATGTGGCCCTTTGCAGTCGGCTGGGCTATAAGCAACATTACCTTACCTCCTTCCTCTGCTGTCGCCGGCTCCTTCTTTTCGGTCTTTTTTTCTCTGTCTTGACTAGTTTGTAGATGAATAATTATAAGTTCTGTGCTTTCTCAATTTGTTCGATGTTATAGTATCAGTACAATGTGAGTTTTTGTTCATAAATGTTAATGCACAGATCCTCTATTTCTTGTGATGTCCACGCCGTCGTCTGGGTTTGTCAGTCTTAGACAAAATCATACTGACATGAGAAGATGTATCAAAAACGTGTTTGTGCCTATCAACAATACAGTCATGGTCAGCATCAAGGACGAAACTCACAGGTTGGCATTGCTATCCCTCTATCGTTACTTTATCACTTATTACTGCAATGATACTCACAGAATGTTCAAACCAAAGAAAGCTTTGGTGTGGGACCGACCGCTTGATAGGGTGTCTGATTTTGCCCAACTGTTTCATGCCTTCAGAATCGAAATTATTGCTGAATTGAACCATAGCTTTAAACTTTTCTTCTCATTTTTTTCTGAGAGTGAACGACCTCGTAAATTACCCCAAGGTTTCTGGAACTGTTCCGTGAAGAATTACGCCAGCTTCCATCAGCACCTGGCCTGTAACCTGAAGACAGAGTGTGAAGATGGACGGGATGAAACAGGGGACTGTCCTTTCAGCAGTCCTGAGTGCAATGGACTGATTGCAATGTGCAATCATTGCTACAAACTTGTCCACACTTTGAGTGGATTTGTCAGTGATAAAACAGATCGCAATGAGAGGGCCAATGAGTATTGTAATTCAATACAAGGCCGACACAGTTTTCCACTGTGTGTTCATAATAGGTATGGCACATTTGGACAGAAAGCAAAGGTACATCCTAACTGGCTGAAGGATCTCTGGTCTGGTTTGTACTATAGAGATACCTCTTTGCTACAGATGTACAGACACACGCTAGTTAATCATGTCAAGACGATCTTGCATCATTCCTGGAGGTTTATACATACCGGCTATCTACAGTCAAGGTTGTGCTTGAGGCATTCTGGCACTTTGATTTTTGAACCAGTCGTATATGCTACCGCTTGTGTGTTTGATTGTGATTATGGAACAGTGTGTGAATTTACAAACAATAAGACAGTGACAAAGAATTATCTTTCAAGGAAAATCTTGACAAAAGGTCACGCATTTTTATCATCAACAGGACAGCAATACATGACAGAGTGCCCCGATGGTCATGTGACACTTGCATTTTTTCTATGTGGTTCTGACCGCTACAAAATTTGTGGTCAACAACGGACGTCTCCTTGCACTTTTTCTAGCAGACTTCTCCTCACAGGCAAATGGAAACACTCACATCTCCGTCTCTCTCCTGTTGCCACTTTTACATGTGATGATGACTCCACACGAATATCGTACACAGTAATATGTGACTTCATAAGTGATTGTAATGATAAGAGTGATGAGTCATTTTGTAAACATCCTGCTTGTGCCAGGATGTTTAGATGTAGCAATGGTGAGTGTCTGCCTATTGAAAAGTTATGTGATGACATGGTCAACTGCTGGGATGAGTCGGACGAAGAAGACTGTCATGACTTTCGGTTATACCATGAGTACACTCATCAAGCATTCCCATCTCCTGTTCTTGTTAACTTTAATGGAATCGCGCAGTTCGTTTCTACCCCAATGAAGCCCAACGAGTCTTGTCCCGCCACCCATTATCGTTGTCCTGGTGACTTCAATGACTGTCTGCCGGTCTACACACGCTGCAATGGACTACACGACTGCATTGATCACCAGGACGAAGAGGGCTGCGAGGAAATGAGTTGTCCAGGCCTTTTTCGATGCAGACTGTCCACAATCTGTTTACACAGTCATTATATGTGTGATGACTGGCCTCACTGCCCGATGCGTGACGATGAATTGTTTTGCGGTGTGATGTGTCCTGTAGATTGTCTTTGTCATGGTAGCACCTTTCTGTGTCCTCAGCGTTTCTCTGCAACTCTCTTTCCTCAGCTGCGCTACCTGGATGCCACAGGGTCAGGAATGACACTGCATGATGTGAGTAACAACACCCTCCTCATTGTTGTGGTCCTGGCACAGTGTTCTTTGACGTCCTTGCCCAAAGTCCAGTTGGTGAATGTAAGGTGTCTTGATCTCAGTGGTAACCAGCTGCGGTATGTCAATATGACTTCTGTACTGGGTTTAGAAAGTCTACATACACTGTACCTCTCCAACAACCCTTTGCTGGCTCTCTGCACTGATCTCCCCTCTGTTGGCCAACACTCTGCTCTCACTGAGCTGCACCTGTCCCACACCACACTGACTGTACTGGACACCACATTTCTCTCACTGTTTCCTCGCACACAGAAACTGAACTTAACGTTCACTTCGATCCACACAATCAGCCCTGTGGGATTTCAGTTCATACCTCAGTTATATATGCTCTACATGGATCACAGTCCTGTACAAATATTTCCGCCTGATCTATTGAAACATCTTTCCAAGTTACGCTTTATATCAACACAGAATTATAAATTCTGCTGCACTGAAATGCTTCCTAATACCTTGAATAGATTAGCCTGTCTTGCTCCCCAAGATGAAATTTCTTCATGCGAAGATTTGTTGCAGTCGTGGACGTATAGAGCGTTTCTGTGGCTGGTTGCCTGTCTGTCTTTGACTGGTAACGTCTTCTGTTGCTGTGCGCGTTTGTTCGTGAAGAGCATGACGTCTTCAAGTGGCTTCAGTGTGTTTGTGACCAACCTCACCATGGCAGACTTTCTGATGGGTGTCTACATTGTTGCCATCGGGGTGGCTGATGAACAGTTCCGTGGACAATATCTTTACAATGACGACACATGGAAAAATAGTCTGACCTGCAAGACGGCTGGGTGTTTATCTTTGCTGTCAAGCGAAGTGTCAGTTTTAAGCATCTTGTTTATTACAATCGATCGTTTCATAGTCATCCACTTTCCTTTCAGTTCTGTGAGGTTTGGCCGTACATCAGCATCAGTAGTTAGCCTGCTAAACTGGCTGGTTGGTTGGTTTATAGCTGTGTTGCCTTTACTTCCAATGACATCAGATTGGGAATTCTACAGCCAGACAGGAATGTGCATCCCTTTGCCGGTTACGAGACGAAATTTCAAAGGAAGATTTTATTCTATTGGTGTTTTGATCATATTAAATTTTGTGTTGTTTTTATTCATTTCCACTGGTCAGGCGTTCATCTATTGGTCCGTGCAGAACAATGCTATAAAAATGAATTCTACCAAAGTGTCACGAGACACGACCATAGCTCGGAGGTTGATCACTGTTGCTGTGACAGACTTCCTGTGCTGGTTTCCTGTTGGTTTGTGTGGGATGTTGGCATTGGGTGGTATTCCCATTCCTGGAGAAGTGAATGTGGCCCTTGTTGTGTTTGTTTTACCTTTGAACTCTGCCATCAACCCATTCATGTATACATTCAATACACTGGCTGAAAAAAGGCGAAAAGCTAATGAAGGTGATCTTCTGAAATGGCTGGAATCGCATTATGATTTGATTTGTGGTTAACAAATCATTCAGTGTCAGTACTTATATAGGGCAGGAAATATGAATGGTTCTGATTTCAGGATGGACTCTGGTGCTGTTGGTGAAGGATATTATATTTATGCTCTAGCATTCTCTTTTTCATTCCCATTTCCTTTCTCTCCACCCCCCTCCCCGCCATCCCTCTCCCCCACTCCCCCTTTTTTAATTATTTTTGCCAGATCATTCTTGTGATTATGGAGTTGTTGTCCGCCTGTGCTTGTTTTCTTCCACTATAATTTTTCTTCAGCAGATTGCCTGGTCGGTCGGTGGGAGATTGCATCTCTAAGAAGATCCACGTAGTAGCTGTTGCGCACAACTCTTAGCTGCTGTTGGCACTTATTTGATTGGCAATGCATGGCTATTTAACGTTTTGATCTCCTTTGCATTCTGAAAAAGATCCACAAGCATCAGCTTTAAGATGTTTTCCTTTTATTTGTTACTCTTTATCCCAGCAACTTATTTCCTCACCTTTGCGTTCTTCTCATTTTATTTTTACCGTTCACTGGCTGCCTGGGGGCAAAATTGCATTCTGTTTTTGAACCCTTGGTGGTGAGAATACCACAGAGTTAAAGACTGTGATCTATCTCCATTGGATACCAAAGAGAGGCCGACACAATAAGCCATGTCCCACTGATCAGCGGACGAAAGGCCTCTAGGCAAGACATATGAAAAGTTCCGTTTTCAAGACGAACTGAGATGGTCTACATCTGCTGCCAGTGAAGGATTTTACGTTTATTATCTGACATCCTCTTTTCATTCCCGTCTTCTCTCTCTCTCACAACCCCCTCGCTCCCTCTCTCCATTTCTGTAGGTCATTCTTGTGGTGAGAAGAATGGTTAACGTTTGCTTACTTTCTACCATTGTCTAATTGTTTGATACTCTCTCTCTCTCTCTCTCTCTCTCTCTCTCTCTCTCTCTCTCTCTCTCTCTCTCTCTCTCTCTCCGTGTGTGTGTGTGTGTGTGTGTGTGTGTGCGTGCGTGTGTGTGTGTGTGTGTGTGTGTGTGTGTGTGTGTGTGTGTGTGTGTGTGTGTGTGAGTGTGTGTGTGTGTGTGACCATCACTCACTTAAAAGGCTTGCATGTTGTTCAAACCAGTGTTTAATTGTCACCTATATCATTTTAGGTGTTGCTGGTATATGTTGATAATATTCAAAATATTTCGTCAATGTGTGTTTGTTTTTTTCTCTAAATTGAGCTTTAATTAGAAGAAAAAAAAACAACTAAAGGCAATATCAAGGTAGACTTGCGACATGAAGATGCTCATAGTAGACGGATGGTCCTGATATTTGGAACATATATTCTAAACTAAAGCAAAATTAAGTAAATGTGAAGGTTTCTTCGAACGTTTGCGCTGAACAAAATATGAACTACATCAGGATGTTAACAAAATACGACGGATGGATGATAAGCTATATTCACAACATTTGGCACACGATTGCACGTGCTCTTTGCAGGGAGACGTGTAAGGTTTGGTACGTGTTTTTTTTTTTTTTATAAGTTATGACATCACTGGCCTTTTAAATGAGCAGTGCCACCTTATTTTCCCAAATGGGGACTATTCAGAATAGAGAAGTGATTCACCACTTGCAAAAGGACTGAATTCCTAGATAAACCATGAGGACATGAGCAAAAAAAACTATGGGAGGATTTCCTTTCGTATTTAACTATGAAG
>JAMYXO010004184.1:0-18024 GCA_033310375.1 Conus canariensis | reverse complement strand
TTTTTTTTAGGTGACTAAAATTCTTGTTTGCATATCGGGGGGTGTGTCTCTTTAAAGGATTTTTTAAGGGTTTTATGGGAAAGAAAAAAAAGGGTTTGCCCTAAATTTTCAAAAGATACATGAATGTTTGATATGCACCCAAAGATTATCACAGAAAAAAGTAATTCAAAACCCCAGCCGCCTTTTAGCGAAGTGGTTAGCTTTTCGCGGACTCCGGGGCTGGGAGGTCGGGGGTTTTCGAATTCCATCAAAAAATGTGGGTTTTTTCTCCCCGACTGGCCCCCTCCCCAGATTTGAGTTTGCTGGGGGCCCTCTTTGGGAAAGACTGGGACCACCCGCCGGGGTTTCACCCAAATTTTTTTTTTTTTTTTTTTTTTTTTTTTTTTAATGGATGGGGTTTCTGTGGGGGTTTTGGGTTAAAAAATTTCCCTAAACCACCAGCAGGTCCCCTTGTTTCTCTGGGGCCTTTTTGGATCCCGGGATATTTATGAAGGAAGCTTTAGAGTACAGCCCGGGTGATTTTGTCCGGGCCCAAAAATGGAAATCCGTAGCATCTTTTTTATCATCCTCATTTAATCGATCAGCAAAAAAAAAATGTCTAAAATTTTGGGGCCCCTTCCCTTGCCCTGCTGTCAGGGGGTGAGGGTCAGTTTCAAATGCCCCTCTCCCGTCTGTGGGTTTTGGGTTTTGGGTTCCGTGGGGGGGTCACCAGTATCGGCGGCCCCATGGGGGCTGTCTTTGGATGGAGGGTTGGTGGCCCCCCTCCGGAGGGGGGAGCTCACTCACGCCGGCTCCCGGCGTCTATGCAATTATTCGCCCCGTAGGGGGTTTTTAGAAAGGGGGTTGTCCTGCGTAGGGTTAGTTTCAGAACAGGGCCACTAAAACCCCACCGAAGTAAAACCCCGGCAGCAGTGCAGTGTCCCCTTTCCGGGGGGGGTTGCCCTTTGGCAAACTTGACATTAAATTTTGCCCCCTTTGGGATGGTTTGTTTGGTGCCGGGGTGCGCCCCGGGGGCTGCCCGGGGGCTGTGGCGGGTGGACGGGGGGTGTCGGAATGAGGGGCCGTGGGTGCCCTGCTTTTTTTTTGGGCTGGTTGGGCAGAAAAAAAAAAAAAAAAAAAAAAAATTTCCTAGACCCTTTTCATGCTGACGGAGTTTAAAATATAAAAAAAATTTTAAAACCTTTTCCCATGGTATTAAACTGTTAGGAAGCTTTAAAGGAAAACAGGTTCCTTATTTTTTTTAGCCCATTATTTGTTTAAGTCTCTCAGCAAAATTTGTTCTCTCTCCTTTCTTTTTTTTGTTTTTTTGTTTAGAGATTTGGGAAAAAATTACAAACAATAGGATTTACCCCCAAATAGGGAGCCCAAAGGGGTTTTATAACATTTAATATTTTTTGTTTTTAATTTTGACAGCGGTACTCGGCCAGAATGCACCCGGGGCATCCCGTCATACATCTCTGCAATGGAAAAATATTTCTTTTCCCAAACCCAAAAAGGGTTTCCCAAGAAATCTACCCGGGGTTTTCACATTATCAGATGTGTCTTAAAATTTAGGCCCTTAGCTTCTGCTGGCGGAAAAAAAGTTTTAATTTCATTTTTAGAATTGCGTGAAATTTTTTACAAGTGGGGGCCCCTCATTCAAAGCACACAGTGAAAATCTTCCCTTTTAAAATTTAAAGTTTTGTTTACACGTTTGGCTATTGTTCTAAACCCCCATTACAAGAAGTTTTTCAATGTGAAGTTGGTATTTGTTGGGAAAAAATTATTGTGGGCAAAAAGTTTGGAAAAATGTATTTAAAAAACTTGTGGGAAGGGGATACCCGAGATTTTTCTGTTTTCAAAATGAAAAAAAAAACACAAGAAAATTCAAAAAATTTTTTGGGGAAAGTGATGCCAAAAAAAGCATTGGAAGATTTTCGGAAATGGGCAGTGTTTCCCGTTCACCCCAGCATCATGTTTCCAAGAAAATTGAGGGGACAGGACCATGATGGAACTTTTCATTTCTAGGGGCCCTCCATTCTCGGGAAACATGGAGCAAATTTCTTTTTTTTTTTTTTTTTTTTTCTAGGTAACTGGGTTCAAGATGAATTAAACAGAACATTTTGGGAAGCCAGGAGGGGAAAATCTTTTTTTAAAAAATTTTTTTTAAATGAAATTTTGATACTGGACAGTTAATCATAAAAAACAGGGGAAGAACTTTGGGAGGAAAAAAGGCACAGAGGTCAAATCTCCCTTTTTGGTTTTTTTCTGCACAAATGTACAAACTTGGGCAAAAACAAGGGGAAAAGGGGGGATGGGGGGGCTCCCAAAACACAAAGGGTGGGTGATGTCATTAAAAGAAAATTACATTAGATTAAATACTTGGTTTTGGGCTATCATACGTCAATGTGTGAAAAACCCGTTGGTTGTGGGGGGGGGGGGGGGAAAAAAGGGGTTTTTTCCCTCATGAGCTGTTCTTTTCTGACCCCTATGATGTTGTGTTTCTGTGTGAGGGTTTAAATCTGTGTTTAGTACAACGTTTTAGAAAATTTTGGGCAAATTTAAAACATTTCGATGCTGATTGGTTTAAGAGGAACACTTTTGGGCAGTTGCCAGGTTTTAAAGTTCTTCATGAAAAATGCAGTAATTTTTTAAAAGTGAAATTGCGGGCAGGGGAAGATTATGAAAAGATCAAAATTTTGTGAAATGAAATGAGGTTGAACCCGGAAAATAATTTTTTTGGAAATTTGATGAAAGTCTGAGTTCTTATGGGGGTTTTTTAAATTCTAACAAGGACCGAAAAACAAAAGTTTCATGGAGGGAAATTTTTACCAGGATGGTATTGAATTTCCTGGTAAAAAGGGACGGGCAAAAATTAAAAAAAAAAAAAAAACTTTTGTTCGAAATTTTAGGGGGCAGTGTGTTTTTCCCCTTGTTTGAAACTTAAATTTTTCAAAAATTGGGCCCTAAAATACAAACTTGACTTGCTTCCCAATCTCCCCTTGCCCCCCATTTCCCTTTTCTCCACCCCTTCTTCCTCATTTCTTTCTGTGTTCCATTTAGCAGATTTGCCTGAGTCTTGTGGCTTTGGGGGGTTGTTTTAGGTGACCGGGGTTTCCCTTTCCGGTTTAAAAAGAATTTTAAAAAAAGCTTTATTTGGGTTACAGCATTTTTTTTGAGAGTGTTCAAAATCAAGGGAAAATTTTTCTTTTTACCCAAAATGGATTTCCCCAAAAATTTTGTGTTTCTTAATTTCAGGCCCAAAGCCAAAAACACTGATGCAGTTATTTTTTGGACACCCGGTGTCACCCCAAAAAACCCTTTTCCCGGGGGTTTTCCCCAATTTTTCCCAAAAAAGGAAGTCTAAGTAAAGTTTCCTGGGGCTCCCCCGGGCAAATTTTTCTTTTTTTTGGGTTCCCCGGCTCCCCCCCTGGTTTTCCTTTTTTGTGTGAATGTATGTGGCTTGTGGCCACGAAATGCTTTTTTTTTTTCTGTTTCCTTTTTATGTTCATTTTAAAAGGGACGGAAAATGAATCCCCCTCTATCTGTCTCCTTCTGTCGTCCCCACAACACAATCACATTCAATTCCAAAAAAGCCCTGAAAGCTCTAATCTTTGCTTTTGTTCTGTCTCGGCATGACATTGTAACTCCCTCCTTCCCGGGTTGTTCCTCGGGGCCCAATTCTAAACTTAAAAAAGTTCGAACAAATCCCCCCCCCTTTTTGGGAATTTTTTCCGCCCCTTTTAAAATCTGTTTCACATATCACCAATTCTGTATCCTTAAAATGGCCCTCCCAAATTCATTTCCCAAATTGACTTTAAATTTCTCCCCCTGGTTTTCAAATCACTAAATTTTAAATCTGGCTCCCCCCTTCCTTCTCTGCCCTCCTTGTCTTTTGTTCATTTTTGGGCCAAACTTACGCTCATCTATCCGTTTTCTGGGTCTGCTTGGGATTTCCCCTCTGCTCCCCTGAAAACTTCCGGGAGTGATCTTTCCCCTTACCTGGGCCTTGCTCGGGTGGAAGGGGTCTGCCTTTTCTCTGGTAACACGGGCTCTTTAAAGTCTTTTAAAACCTCCCTAAAGACACACCCTTTTCCCCCGGACCTGTTTAACAATATCCACTTATCTTGTGCGTGAGTCTGCTTGTTTTGAGTGCTCGGTTTCTGCGTGTGTAAGGGGTTTTGTTTTTCATGTGTGTGGTGTGGGGTGTGTGTGTGTGTGTGTGTGTGTGTGTGTGTGTTTTGTGTGCCTTCAGTTAACAGGCAAAAATGAAACATGGTCCTCCAGCTCTTCTCTACTTCCCCCCCCCCCCCCCCCCCCAGTTCCTGTTTTCCCTAAATTTTAAAAATACTGAGTGTCACATGTCACACCACTGCCTTTTTCTTGGCCTTGTAGAATCCCTTTCAAAGTTAAAAAAAAAAAAAAAAATGTTGGATTACGCAGGGGTTGGGGGACAGAGTGTTTTTTAAAAATGCCGTTCTTCTCCCTTTTTTTTTTTTGTGAGAGAAGGGCCGTCTGTAGCTTTCTTTCGGTTTAACAGTTTTTGGGTTTTTGCAAAGGAAAAAAAGGCGTGTCTCAAACTTCTTTTTTTTTTTGCCGGGTTTTCCCTGGAACCCCCCCCCCTTTTTTTTGGGAAAAGGGAAAAACCCCAAAACACACTCCACAGAAAAAAAAAAAAATCCTCTGGGGGATGGGGGAGGGGGGGTTTTTGGGTTGGATTTTAAAAAAAAAACGGCCGGTTGTGGGTTTTGCTGCTTGATTTTAAAATGATGCAAGGGTTACATGTGTTGCGGGTTTTGGGCCTCCTTTTAAATTGTGGTTTTTGGGGGAAACTAAAAAACTTGTCCCCCCCCTCCCGCCGCCGGTCCCCACTCTCTCCCAAAACGGGAAAAAGCTGCCGGGTGGGAGCTGTGAAAGGAGAGGGAAAAAGAAAGGGGAGGGAAAAGGGAAATTTAAGCGAGTGCCTGTTTGGGAAATGGGCTTTGGCTAAAGCCCGGGATGGCTTTTGTTTTTTATGGAAAGGGCAGGCGGTAAATTTTTTTGCCCAGTGCTTTTTTCCCCTCCCTCATGTTTTTTGCGTGTGTGTGTGGTGTGGGTGTGTGGGTGTGTGTGTGTGGGGTTGTTGTTTGTGTACTTTTTTTTTTTTTTGGGACCCTTTTTATTTTCTTGCTCGTTTGGTTTCCCTTTAGACAAGGGGGGCCCGGGGAAATGTGAGGCAAGCACGAACAGAAACTTTGTGCTTACATGTGGGGTCGTGTGTGTGTGTGTGTGTGTGTGTGGGGGTTGTGTTGTGTGGGTTTTGTGAGTGAGTAGTGAGGGGGGGGAAAGGGAATAAAGGGGAAAAGGAAGGGGGGATAGGCTTGAGGTTAAAGGGGAGGGCAGAGAGGTTTGAAAATTTTGTGTGTGTGATTGAGTTTGGGTTTTTGGGGGTGTGGGGTTTTTATGTGTGTGTGTCTGTGTGGGGGTTTTTGTGTGTTTTGGCAAGACAAATTATTTCTTCAAGAGTATTATTCTGTCCATGTGTAATTTGTGTTCACTCGACGTTTGTTGTTGGCCTAATGCTGAAAGTTGTATATGATTTTTGGGGGTTCACTTGATCATTTTTTTTCCAATTCTTGATTAAATTTGTGATACAAGGGACAAAACCCCTAAATGATTGTTGAGGCCCTCGAAATGAATTTCATCGGGGGATTGAAAATTGGTCAGTCGGGCCAAAGGCCCCCTTTTTGATTTTTGTGGTCCCATGGGGAAAAGGTCCCTGGGGTTGGGTTGCACCCATGTGACCCCAAGTCATCAAAAATTTAAAATTGAAAAGAAAAAAAGTTTGGGAGTAAGTTTCCCAAACTGATTTTTAAAAAACCATAAAAATTTGGGAGCATCAAACAATTTAAAATGCAGAAAAAAAAGCCTTGAGTAAAGTTCCCCCAAAAGGATTTTTTTAAAACTGAAATAAAAACTTGAGAAATTTTCCCAATTTGTTTTTAAACCCCAAACAAAAACCAAAAATTAAAAATTAAATTTTCCCCCCGATTTTTTGTAAAAATTAACAAAATTTTAGTAAGCCCCCCCACTGATTGTTAAAAGACATAACAAACGTGAGTAAATTTTCCCATGTTTGGGTTAAAAAGACAAAAAAACGTAAATTTAAGTTTTCCCAACTGATTTGTTACAGAAAAATAAAAAAGATTTTAAAAGGTTCCCCAAATTTAAAAAATTGCCCCCGAAAAGACAAACGTGAGAAAAGTTCCCAAGGATTGTTAAAAAAAAGAAAAAAAACCCGTAAAAGGTAAGGTCCCCAACTGATTTTTTCCCAAAAACCATAAAAAAACATAAAGTAATTTTCCCACCAAATTTTTGTTTACCCCGACATAAAAAACGGGGAGTAAGTTCCCAACTGATTGTTACAGACATCCCAAAACCTGAGAAAGTTCCCCTGATTGTTACAAAAATTACAAAACGTGAGAAAATTTCCCACGGATTGTTACAGAAATAAAAGACTTGGGTATGTTTTCCCACTAAAATTGTTACAAGACATCCAAAACTTGGGGTTTAATTTTCCCAACCCCGGGATTTTTAAAAAACAAAAACTCCCCAAAACCTTTGAGTAAAAAGTTTCCCATTTGATTGTTACAAAAAACATTCAGCCCCTTGGAGTAAACCCCAAAAACCTTGATTTGTTACGGGAAAATACAGACTTAAAAGAAAAAAGTTCCCCCCCCCTAAAAATTGTTGAAAAAGAAAAAAATTTACAAATTTGAGTAAGTTCCCACTGTTTGGGTTAAAAAAGACATACAAAAAAAAATGTGGAAAAGTTTCCCCCTGACCCGTTTCACCCCCTTTTTGAGCAAAGTTCCCGGATTATTGTTGTTGGGGTTCACACAAAAAAAAATTTTTCCAAAAAAAAGGAACCCCCGTTTGAAAAAACCCCCCAAAAATTGGGTGAACCCAAGTCGTCAAAAAAATATTTTGATGAAAAGGCCCAAAAAACTAAGTTCACACTGATTGTTAAAACTTCAGTGTGGTGAGTTATTCTTCATCAAGTGTTGGGGGTCAAAACTGAAATAAAAAATTCTTTTTTTGAAAAGGGTTGCTGCCCCGAAAGAAAAAAAAAGAAAAAGGTTCCATTGATTTAAAATGGTTTCCCCAATTGGGGGGAAATTAAAACCCATGGGATTTTTGGGTGGAAAAATTGAGCAAGACCCCATGTTTTTTAAATGGTCCCCCCCCTTGAAAAAAGGTCCCCCTAAAAAATGATTTTGTTTGTGGTCAAAAAAAAGTGAGAAAAATCCCCCAAAATTGTTTTGTTGTAAAAATTCACAAAAATTTTAAAAAAAAAAGGCAAGTCCCAAATGTTTGTTGTGGTCTGTTTTGAGAAAATTTCCCCAAAAAGGATTGTTGGGGGCACTATGAGAAAAGGCCCCCCCAAAAGATTTGTGGTAAAACGTGGGGGCAAGCCCCCCAAAGGGATTTTGGTGGTTCACGCTGAGCAATTTCCCAATGTTTGTTGTGGCCCCAACGCTGGGGAAAGGGTTCCCAGGGATGTTTGTGGCCCCTAGTGAGTAAAAGGCCCCCCAAAGTGATTGGTGTGGTCATGGGTGAGAAAAGCCCCCAAAATTAAAATTGGGTGTGGTTTCTTTGGGGGAAAGTAAGCCCCCCCAATGATTGGTGTGGCCCATAGAAAAGGTCCCCTTTTAAATTGTTTTTGTCAAGTGGTAAGTCCCCAATCCGGTTTTGTGGTAAATAGTGGGGTAAAGTCCCCCCAATGATTGGTGGGGTTTCATAGTGAGTAAGTCCGAAAGTGTTTTTGGTGTGGTCCAATTGTAAAAGTCCCCAAAATGTTGGTGTGGTCATAGTAATTTTCCCCAATGTTTGGGTGGTGGTCATAGAAAAGCCCCCAAATTGATTGTTGTTTTTCATGTGGGGGAAAAGTTTCCAAAATTGTTGGGTTTTTGGAAAAAATAGTGAAGAAAGCCCGCAGTGTTTGGGGTGTGGCCCAAAACTGAGAAAAGTTAAAAATGTTTGGGTTTGTGGCCCAAAAACCTGAGCAAATCCCAAACCGATTGTTGAGATCTCACTGAGCAAGTCCCCAGTGGAATTGTGATCAAAAACGGGAGCAAAATCCGCAATGATTGTTGTGGTCACTTGACCCAAAACCCCAAAAAAATTTTTTTCAGTTTTAAAGTGCCTAGTGGTTGTGGGGGACATGGTGATAAAGGGTCTCCAATGATTGTTTTGTCATATGAGAAGTCTTCTCAGTGATTTTTGGGAGTTGTTACGGGGAAAAAATCCCCAATTTGCCCCTAGTCCCCCCAAAAAATAAAATGTTTTTGGCCGGGGAAACCAACTCCCCCCAATGATTGTTGAGGTCAAAAGTGGACCAAGTAACCCAAAAGGGTTTGCCGTGGGGCCCAAAAATTTTAACAGATCGGGGAGTGGGTGCTGTAGTATGTTGCTTCAGCGGGTTTTTGTTTGGCCGAATGCTTGGTCCCCCTTTGGGGAGTCATCTCAGTTTGGCGGGGAAACCCGGGCAAAATTTTGAAGTTTTTTTTTTACTTGGCCGTGAGAGGGAAAGGGCTTTCTTTCCAGTTACTTTTGTGTTAGCCCTGGTTTTTCATTTGGGGTTTTGGGTTATTTCAGGGGAAGGGCCCAAAAATGCACATCCCGGGAAAGTGGGGGAACCATAAATTCCTAAGGGGCCCGGGTCGGGTTTTGGGATGTGTGTTTTCGGGAAGTTTGGTAAAGGTTGGGGGGACCACAGGGAGGAATTTCCGGATGATTGAAAGCCTTTGGGGCATTATAAATTTTGATGATGGATGGAAGGTTTTTTTTTTGTGATACGTTTTGGGAAAAACCCAAAGGGTCTCAGCCCTTGATGGGGGTTTGGGAAAAAAAAATAAGATTGCAGGGCCGATTTTTTTTTTGCTTTTCTTTTAAAAGGGCACCCTTAAAAGCCGCCCCTTCCCCCAAAAAGTGAAACCCCCCCTAATGAGGAGCGGAGGGTTTTTAAAACCCCCAATCCCCCTTGTGTTTGGCCGGGGCAGGTAGTTCCATTTCAAAATGAAAAAATTTTGGCTGTTTTGCTGTTTTTTTCTCGTTTGGCATTTTTTGGCCGGCTTTGTTAAGACTGGGGGAAAAGTGAAAAATAAAAATGGGTGGTCGGGTTCATAAAAGCCCCCCAAAATGCGGGGAAAAAAAAAAATTAGTGGGGAAAAGGAAAAAAAAGTAGCAGACTTGGCAAAAAAACCGACCCCCCAAAATTTGGTTGATGGGGGATTGGAGTCTGTTTTCCTTCCCCCACCTTTTAAGGGTTTCCCCCCGTTGTTAATGATGGTAGCAAGCAGCGAAGGTAAAACCGGGCCCGGCGTGCCAGCATGGGCCAGCATGCATCTTTCTTTTTCGTGGATGGTTTGGGTGTGTTCGGAAAAATTAAATTTTTCCCTTTGTTTTCTTCTTGTAAAAACCAAACCCAGTGTATCCCCTTTAAAAATTTTAAATGTTTAATTGAAAAACAGTAATATTAGGCATTAGAAAATATTTTTATAAAAAGTCTTGCCCAAACAATAAAAAGGGAGGGGATTTTTAAAAACGGGTTTTTGGCCCCCAACAAATGAAAACCCAAGTGTACTTTGCCCCAAAAAACAGAGCGGAAAATACTTTGCCAATTTTACTAAAATTCAGATTTGGTATATCTTTTGCAGAGTGAGGGACTGGGGGGGAAAAAACAAAAAGAAATATTTAAAAAAGTTTTATTCTTTATTCCAAGCGTCACTTTATTTTCCAACCCCCATCTTGGGGTAAATTTGGGGAATAAAACATGAAGATAAGTGTTGCTTTGTTTGTTTTCCCGTTGCCCGGGAAAAGAAGCCCAAAGAGGTCGAAACGTGTCCTGTTTTGTTTTCCCCCCCTGATCGTTTGTCTCCCATTTTTCTGCGGAGCCTTTAAAAATACTTTAAGAGTGGTAGGTTTACAGTTAAAATTGTTGGTTTTTAAATTTTTATTGAATAACGGGGCAGTAGTCAAATGCAATGTTAAAAGCATCTTTAACTTGGCCAAGGAGCAATGGGCCAACAGCTTTTTTAAAATTGGGAAAAAGTTTGTTTTACCAAGAGAGTGTGGGTCAAAAAAATTTAAATTTTCCCGTTTTCATTTAAAAAAAACAGGGCAAATGGGCCAGGGGCAATGAAGTCTTGGGCCCCCAAAAAAGCTGTGGGACAATAGTTAAGTTCCCCTGTCTCAAATTGGGAAAAAAAAAGGCGTGGGCTTTCAGTCTGAGATCTGTGGTCCGCTGTGGGTAAAGGGGGGAGTGGGGTGACAGTTGAGCTGTGGGCCAGCTGTGGGAAAAATAGTTTTGTTCCTGGGCTGATTTTTAAAAGGCCCGGCAGTGGGGGGAACCCGTCCCTTTAGACCTGTGGACCAGCTGTGGGTCCCAAAAGTTGAAAGTCCCGTTTTTAAAAAACAGAGTGGTTGGCAAGAAGTTACAACTTTGTTAAACCCAAAAGCTATTGGTTATCTTTAAATTTAAAACCCTTTAAATGAAAAAACAGGTTGGGGGTCAACAGTTACTGTAAACTTATTAAAACTTTTTGGGAGCAGGGGGCCAAACTGTGTAAGTCTTTACAAAAACAGAGAAGGGGGCCCAAACAGCAAATTTTAGGATCAGGACACCCAATGGACAACTTCTTCTTTTTTCTTCCTGGGTTCGCACCCCGTTAAAAAGGGAGCACCCCGGGTTTGCCCTTCGATAAAGGGTGCCGCCCGTCGCAGTCTCCGGGTGCCATACAGCTTGGTTCCATTGCTGTCGGTGTTGGCCTTTACTTTTTTCCTGGATGCTGTTTTTGTCTTTCAGCCCTTGGGAAGGATGTGGTCATTGTCATTGGTCCTCACTAAAGGGCACTCTCCATTTCTTTTCCCTCCCAAAATTTTTTTGTGAGGTGGTGGAGCAGGCGATTGTGTCCGGGCCCTCAGGCGGAAGATCTTGACCTGTTCCCCGGTTTTTCCCAAAGCAAATGGAAAGTGTTTCTGGGTTGTATTTGGGATGCAGGGGGCCCATTTTTTTCCCTTTTTGTCCCTTGTTGATTGTCTTAATTTCATGTATGAAACCAGGTTTTTGGGCCCCTGTCCTTCTTTCCCACTTCTTTTGCCAAAATGTCCGCTTTTTCGTTGCCTTGAGGCCCAGTGTGCGGGAAAACCCATTGTATCACCACTTTCTCCCTCTGGAAACTGGGGCAAAAAGGGTGAAGTGATATGGTTCTTTTCCTTTGCAGCGGGATTCCCTTGAGGGTTTGGGGAAACCCCGGGGAGAGAGCGTCAGAGTGACCCCCAAACCTCCCCCTGTTTTTTCTTTTGGAGTTCTGAAAGACTGTTGTGGCTCCCTTTCACAGAGGGGCTTCTGTTTCGGGCCGGGGAAAGGGTTGGTGGAGTTTTTTCCCTGTTGGAATTGAAAATTTCTTCATCCCTTTCTTTGTATCAAAGGGGAAGTTTCCCCACCCTCCACCATCCTCGTTCCCCTTTTGTGGCGGGCCATCTGTAAAGGGACATGGGTCCGTCTTCTTGGGGTTATTGGTTGCAGATGAAAATCCATGGCGGCCCCCTTCCCTTTGGGTGTCTAAACGGTTTTCCCTTTCCCCTTCCCACCCCGGGGAAATTTGGTGGGGGCGACTTTTGGGGAACCCCCTGCCTTTTCCCAAGATGGGTGGGTGACATTTGCCGGGATAGGTTTTGCTTCGGGGCCCCACCCATGGAGGGGCTTTGTTTTTCCCAAGGGTTTGACGGGCAGTAAAGCTGCCTTTTTTCAACCAGCTTTGGGGGGTTGCTCATTCTGGTTGTTATTGGATGGTTTTCAAGGGGGTTTGAATTTTGCTGCTTGGATGAGGATCTTTGTGCCCCTTCTGTCCTCTAATGATTTTGGCCCAGTGGTCCCCTTCCCCTCTTCAGGTTTTGGGGTTTGGTTTCTCATGGCGCCAAATTTTGACACGCTGAGCTTTGGGTTTTGTATCTTATTGGGGGTGGTTGAGGTTAAAACTTTTCGGGTGATGGGCCCCTGCTGACGTCCCCAATAAAATACAGGTCGGATCTCCCTTTTATAGAGTTTTTCGGTTTTCGTTCGTCAGCCCCCCCGTTGTTTCCCCCCAAGTTTCCTCTTTTTCGCCGTCTCAACTTGGGCCTCCGGGTACAGCATCTGGTGATCTGTGTTTCCAAGTGAGCTGGGGGATCAAAGGGGGCACTCCCAGGTAGGTTTGGGGTGGGTTCCTCTGCAACCTTTGGGTTTTTCCCCGTGTCAGCTTCGGGCCCCTTCTTTCTGGTTTTGGCTGAAGAAGTGGGAGGTTGTTTTGGGTTGAGTTGACAGAGACAAGCCATTCTTGGTTCCCCGTCGCCCCGTCTTGTTGAGCGCAGTCTGGAGGGGTAAACCCGTGCCCGTGGTGGGTTTTAAATCTTCGGCACCCAAAGCCCAGGTATCTGGTAGATCGCTTTCCCTGGGCCCTTTTTTGGGAGTTCTCTGACGATTCCCTCTATGAAGTTTAGGAACAAAAGTTGGCGAAAAAGGGCTCCTCCCTTTTGGTACCCCCCTTGGTTTTAGCCCCTCTTCTTGGCTTTTGGGGGCCCCCAATTTGACTCGGGCTTGGGGCCCATTGTGTAGGTACTGGCCGATTCCCGGTTTACATCCCCCCATACCCCCCACATTTGCCGTTGTTTGGAAAACTAAGTCCCTCCTTTTCCCGACTTTTTTGAAAACCCCTTTTCCATGTCAATCCGAAAAAAGCAAAACGTGTTCTTCTTTTCTTGGAAAAGGCGTCCTAAATTCCCTTTGCGTGTTGAATGTGATCTGGTTTCTGTTGTTCTGTTTTGGGCGGAAAGCCTGCCGTTCAGGGTTTCGCAGCGGGATGCCCCTCAAGGTCCCAGGCCCAACCCCTTGTTTTGGGAAAGTCTCTCCATCCCCTTCCCAAAAAAGCAGCTTGAAAAAGGCTGATGGGCCGGGGTACCCCCTTTTCCCCTTTCGATTTGGGCCCCTTTCCCCTTTTTTGTGAATGGGGATAAAAGTTTTGTTTTTCCCTCCAAACCTGTGGTAAAATGACCTGTTTTCCAAAAAAGCTGGGGGTTTTAAAGATTTTTAAAAAAGGAAAACCTGCCCCCTTGCCTTTTTTCCATCCCAAGTTAAGGGGAATAAATTTAAAATTTTGTAAAAATTCCGGTTGGCCCAAGGTTTGTCTTCTTGGGGTTGAAGGCCCTCTGCAACGTTTTCCTCAGCTTTTCTCTGTGGAATAAAGCTGTGGTAAATGCTTTCCTTTTCTTGGGGCTCTTCCTCATAAAAAGTTTCCCACCTTGGGCCCTGTGCATTTGCAGCTCTATGTTCGGAGGGATTTTTCCAGATTGTGATGTTTTTCAAAAGGAACGGTCTAGGGAAGTGGGTTCCCTTCCCTTTCCTTTTCCCCCAGGCCGGTAATTTCCTTTCTCTTTGTATTGTTATAAAAAAGTGGTGGGGATTGTTTTTTTCATTAAAAAGGGTTTCTAGCCGGGTTTCCAAAAAAAAGTTGCTCCCAAATCCCTGTCGAAAATTTGGGCTTTTCAGTTTCTCTTGCCCCCTTTTACTTTCCCAGTTTGGGTGCGCGGGGACAGTTTGATTTTTGGCCCAAGTTAAAACTTCCTTAAAGGCTAGTTATTCTCCAGTGATGGCCTGCTTTTCTCCCTTTTTGTCCTGGCTTCCGAAAACAGCTTTTTCCCCGGGATTCGGGAAAAAGTTTTCCCCCTTTCCCAGTAGGGATTTTTAAACTTTACGTGCTCCTCTTGGGATGGTTTTCTGTGGGCAGCTTTTCAAGCCCCCCCCCTTTGTAAAGTCTCAAAAACCATTTTGGGTTTTAAAGCCCCTTCTGCCTGATTTTGATTGGCCTTTTGTGTGGGGTTAAAAAAAAGTTGAGGGGTCTCGAAGAGATTTCCCAGGTCCCCCCTTTTTTGAAAATTCCCGCGGGGAAAACACTTTGTTGGGGGCCCCCACTGAAAAGGTTGGGGTTTTTAAATAGAGGGGGTTTGACGGGTTTAAAATGGTCATTTCCCCCAAAAAGCTGGTTGAGGACTTTTCCCTTGGTTTGGTTTCCCCTGACCAAAAAACAGGTCGGTTGGGGGCAAAACGCTTTTTTTTTGGTTTTTGGATTTTGGTAAATCCACCCCCGTTTTTAAAAGGTTAATAAAGGGGGGTTCAAAAAAACCCCTTTTTAAATTGTGAAAGATGAAGTTTGTTTTGGTTAAACCCCAAAACCTTTCAACTTTTTTCCAAATTTTCTTGCCCGTTTAAACCCCAAAAAAGCCCCAATTCTCTCTGAGGGGAAACGGGTTTAAAATAAACCCACCAAAACCCCCCCCCCAGATTTTTGGGTCTGGGTTTTTCCCCATGTATGTGAGGGAAAAAAAAGTTTAAAAATGAAAAAATTCCCTTAAAAAAGGCCCCCAAAAAAAGAAAATTGTAGACCCCTGATGTTGGGCCCCTTTAAAACTATATAAATTAGGGGGGGAAATTCTCCCTGTTAAATTGGGGGTGTTGATTTGAGTTTTGTGCGGCGGGGAAAATTCCGCCCCCAAAGAAAAAGACCCCTCCTTTGTTTCTTTCCTCACGGTCCAACCGGGATGGTCTTTTAACCCCCTAAATTTAAAAGCGATGGTTTGGGTTTAAAATTTGTGTCCTTTGGACCCCATGCGAAAACAATTTTTTCTTGATGCATCCTTTCTCCCAAAGCCCAAGTTTTTTTTTTATTGCACCCCCTTCTGCATTCCCACTGGAGAATTTGAGCATTCTGGGTGGTACCGTTTTTCTTGGATTAGCAGGAGGATGAGGTTTTCCTTCTTCGTCGCATTGACATGCAGAATTTCTTTGTCTGACCCCCGACGCTTGGGGTGGGCCCCTTTGGGCATTGGGCCCCGGTCCCGACCTCCCCCGGGGGGTCTCCGAAGGTCGAGCGCCCCACGAAAAAAACTTTTGGAACCGGGATCATCATGGGGGGTATTGCGTGGTATCGTGGGTTTAAACTGCGCCAGTGGGCCCGATACCCCCCGTCCCTTTAGCTGGAGGGTTTTCTTCGGGGTGCCTCACCCTTTTTGCTCATGGCCCCTGCGCCTGCCCTGGGGAGCACAGGGGGGATTGTTTCTCCCGGGGGTCCCCCCCCGGGGCTAGAGGTTTTTTCCGCGCCTCTTACCCCTTTTGGGGCCCGGGCATAGGACACATGGGGTATTTCAGTGAGGACAACAGTGCCACCCGTTGGGCCCACCCGTCCTGATAGGAACATCGCCCAGTGGTCCGGGATGCTTATTCTGCCAGGAAGGGCCTGACTTTTTATCGCACCCCCCCCCCAAAATTATCTGAGGGCCTTTCCCCCTTACCCGCCCCCCGGGGGGACCCCCCCCGATTTGGGGGATGGTCGCCCCACTACTGAATTGGAAGCGCACTGGTCCCGGAAGGGCCCCAAACCTTTTATCCTCCCAAAAAACAACAAGCTGGGGGTTCAGCTTTTAATGGAAAAAAAAATTTTATTTTTAAAAGTGCTGTTGAAAAACAAAAAAAAAAGGGGGGGAAAAAAAAAAACTAAAATAAATCTTTTGTCATATGTAAATGAGTTTGAAAAAAAATAGAAATATTTTGGGGACTTTAAATTGGCAGCTCATTTCAGGAATTGAAAAATTGGGTCAGTAAGACATCTGTAGTCTGTCCCCTTCCCCCTTCTTTTGTTCGGTTTTCCCTCTTTTCTTTGGTTTTTTCTGTGCAAAAAGGTCTATTTTCAGATGTCCCAAAAATCCCCAAACATCTGCAGATGGGGGCTGGGGGGTTGCCCCTTGGGAGAGGTGATTTTTTTCCAATCTGCTTTCAAAGGCTTTGTGTCTCCCCGGGCCCTCCGCCCCTAAGGCTAAATAGGATGTTGTTTTCACTTTTTGGCCCAAGTTAGAAAGTCACATCGGGAGGGGAGGAGCAAAACAGCAGGGGGGGAGGGGGGCTCAGGAAAGAGAGTGGAGGGGAAGGGGGAAAAGAGGTTGGGTGGGGGTGGGGGGGCCCAATTTGGGATGTTTGTTTACGGGAAAAGGAGCTGCTGCCCCAGAGCGGGGGTTTACTAGGCAAAAATCATGAAAAAAGGAAGGAAAAAGGACCTTGTTATAGATTTTTTTACTTCTGTCTGTTTTCTTTTGCTATTTGTTTCTCATTTTCCTTCCTAAAAGGACTCAGATGAAGACAGTAAATTTAGCGGGTTTCGGGGTTGCCTGCAGCCCGAAGCAAACCTCCCAAACCACTTAAATTTGCACCAAGGAGTTTGTCGCCCAGAAGCAGTTTCTTGGTTTATTGGTCATTTTAGGGGGATTGCAAATCAGGATGGCCCCTTTGATGTTCTGCCCCCAAAGAAATTGGTTTTCCCATGTTTAAAAATTTGGGATGTTGTCTGTCCTCTTTGCGATGATGTTGGTTCCGTTGTGAGTCAGGGGGTTGGAGGGATCCTCAAAATTTGCTCTTTGAAAGGTGCTTAGAGATTTTTCCCCTGTTCACCCGTATAGTGTTTATGATAAATCTTGGCTTGGATCTGGTCCTCCCCGCGCCCCGTGCGTGAGTCTGGCCTTTTGGGGGTGACGAGCTGGCTCCTGCAAAAAGGTGGGTTTTGTGTACCCGGGCAGGGGTTGTTTGAGTAAAAGAAAGGGTTTTTGTGTTAATGATAGTGACAGTGCCCATGTACCCAAAGCACACTTGGTTTAGGTTAAGTCCATTTGGGGAAATTCATAGGGGCCCATCCCTTTGTTGTCCCTGTTTGCAGATGTAATTTGTTTGGGGCCCGGGATTTTTTCAGGTCAGTGTCATTGTTGGTTCTGTCTGCCCGACAGTAAGTTTTTGTTTTGTGTGTTTTGTTTCGTAAAAGTTGGGTTTCAGGGCTGTTTGGGGACCAGTATTCTCTCTTTTTTCTTGTTTTCCCCTTTCTTTGATTTTCCCCCTTTTGGGTTTTTTAATTTTTTCTGTCTTTTTCTTTCACAGAAACTGTTTTTGTCTCTTGCTCTCTCACTGTCTTTGTTCTCTCTTTCCCTTTTCCCCCTACCCCCTTCTCCCCCACCTGTTTTAGTTTATTTCTTTCTGGCTACTGGGAATTTTTTTCTCCCCTCTGTTTTTTCTGACTCTGTCTATCACTTTCCCCTTTTCTGTCTGTCTGTTGCGTGGCCCGCCTGCCTGCCTGTGTGGTTTTCTGTCTGGGGGCCCTCTTTTTCTCACTCCTCCCTTCTTTTCCCTCCCTCCGTCCCTCCCTTATCTGGGTTGTTTCTATAGATAAGATCGGGTTTTTTTTGTTGCCTGTTTGCTTTTTTTTTTGTCTAATTTTTTTTTGCCTCCCCCCCCCCCCTCTCCTCCCCTTTTTTCCCCCCTTTTCTCTGTGTGCCCCGTCTCTTTTCATTTTAAATTTTTTTTATGTTTCACTAATGAAATTTTAGGTTTTCCACTGTTTTTGACCCTTGTGAGTGGGGGGCAGCAAGTTAAAAAAAAAAAAAAAGCCCTTGAAATTATGTTTAAAAAAAGTTTTCTTTTTCTTGTCTTGGCCCGTTTATTTAAAAAAATTTTAGCTTTTTTAGGTGAAAAATGAAGACTCGGCGAGTAATTTTTTGCATTTGCTTTCTCTTCCAAATTTTTTCTGGATTTTGGGGTGTGTGTGTGTGTGTGTGTGTGCTGGGGGTGTGTGTTTTGTGTGTTGGTCGTTACCCCTTTTTTTTCTTCTCTGCATTTTTGTTTTTTTTTTCCTGTAAACCCCCCTTTCCCCCCCCCCCCCCCCCCCCTTTCCCCCACACCCATCCCCCCCTTTATTTTTTAATGCAAAAAACAGGGGTTTTTTGGACCCCCTTCCCCCCTTTTTAGTCTTTCCCTCTTTCACATGTTGCTTTCATTTATGTTGGTTTGTAAACAGAACCCCCGATGGGGAAGGGGGGGGATTTTTGAAGTTGTTTAAAATTTAAAAGGGGGTTTGGCGTGTACACCCGTATGATATATTTTAGTACCCTTTCGTGGAGTAAGGGCCTTTCCTTAAAATTTTGAAAAAGAAGGGA
>JAMYXO010004183.1:0-18028 GCA_033310375.1 Conus canariensis | reverse complement strand
ATATAACAATGTACTCGTAATGAAACCTGTAGACTTTGTAACAAATCAAGCACGAAGACAGTTTTCCCACACCCAGTAATCCCACAAATAAGCGAACAGTGCGGGTCTTTGGGCAAAAAGTTCAAACTATCCATCTGTTTTAATAGGCTATTTCTTTCAGTCTATTTTCTTCAATGTTCAGCTGGGCGTCATAAACCACAAAAACGTGCATTTGTATCTGGCCATTCTCCTCCTTTTCCTTATTAATCTGTATGAGTATGCCATCTGACCCTACCCTTCTTCCACTCCCGTGCAGTCTGTTGTCATACGTGGACCTAAAATCCAGCCATGGTCCATATTTGTCTGTTAGATAATCTTCGAGTCTTACATCGTGAAGGTGAAGTTTTTTACACACATGATCGGCTGTGGGGCTTGTCTGTCTGCCTCCAGCAAACAATTTTCTTATTTCATCAAAGTGTTGGTCGGGTAAAAGTCCGGCCGAATACAACTGAAAAGGCTTGCCATCTACTGTGCAAGACAACTGCTCAATTTTTGGGTTGTAAAACACCTCAGATTCCCTCTTAAAAGGAGCTGGGGGTTTAGTAAATAGCAAGAGAACCCCCTTTAGAGACCTTAAAGAATTGCTTATAGCTATTTCCCAGACAGCGTCTTGCTTGTTTTTAATCGCTAGACTGTGGTGTAAAACTCTTTCAAAGTAAACAACCGTCCTACTTTTATACTGGTTTAAGATTGTTCTAGCCAGTTCGGGGTTAGTAACAACGTCAAAATTAAGAGAGATGTTACTAACAGTGTATCTAGCTGTTGGGTCTTCGGACAGAATAACAGACCCGCTGTCATTGAATGTCAGTTCATAAGTAAGTTTGTCTCTTAGTGCGCCTTGGTAATATGGCTGATGGGTTTTTATCAGTTCAAAATCTAGAGGGATGCAAAATCTGTTCTTAAATGCTCGCGCTATTGCCTGGTCTCCCTCGTCTTCCTTTGCATCCGCAGCATTAAGCCTGTGCTTAAGACCGTTTGGGCTCTGGATCCCCTGAAAGATTTTGTCTTTTCTTTCTGTTCTAGGCAGCCACAGATCAGAATAGAGATTAAAAATGTCTGCGCTACTCAGTGAGAAGACTTCTCTACCTTCCAGTTTAATTACCATATTTTTAATGATGGCCCTGCCCAGGTTAGCAACGACAGTAGCATTAGGATCCGCCGACTCAATATCTATTTTGAATAATAGCTTGGCAGTGCCTGGCATTATAACATCGTCAGGCCCGAGGTCACTAAATCTTACTGTTAACATTTCATTGGGCTCAATTGTTGATGGACAGTCTGTCTTATGCCTTTTATGCCATGGGGCTCCTTCGCTTTTCTGAATGGATCAAGGTCGCAACCGTATGGGTTCATTTTTTATAAAACAAAAAATAATAAATATATAAATATGGATGAAGATTTTGACGCGATTAGTTCTATTGTAGAAGATGAAGATGAAATAGAACCGGGCCGTTCAATACAAGATGAACTTGAAGGAGCAGAAGCGAGTTCTTTACTCCCTAGGCAGCGTCAAGAACTATTGCGACAACGAATTGAATCATTCTATAGAAGTATAGGACGAGGGCTGCCAGACGTGCTCGATCCTAACGATTTTGAGATGGGAAAAGTGGGCGGAGACGAGGAAGGTCATTTGTTTATAAAATATAAGAAGGGCAATAAACAAATGCGTAAACAAGTTACTGATAGCCGGGACCCCTCCGAGTTTTTAATTCCGGGCTCACTTGGGGAGATTCCTATTCGGGTCAGAAGGCGATTAAATATTGTAGATCCAAGGCAGTCTGCTCTAAGGTCTAAGGCTGTTAGTGCTTTACAGAACTTAAAGCAAAGGTTGCCAGCGCAGTCTGAAATGCAAAACATACCTCTTCAAGAATTAAGTCAAAGAGCAGATGAAGTAATAGCAGAAGTTGAGACGAGTTTTAATGAAGAAACACAGTTAAAAACAATTGCCGATTCTTCATCGCCTAGTCAAAGAGAAGGTGAGCCGAGTCCTGATGAAGAAGCAGCTTTACAAACAATTGATGATCTTCCATTGTCTGAGCGTGAACTCGAGGGTCTTAAAGCTGCTCTGCGTGAAATCAGGGCTCTTGATGCTACTCTACAGAGAATAAATGGCGAGCTAAAAAACAACTTGGCAAAACTTGGTGAGCTAGATAGAGAGATAGAAGAAGAAAAAAATAAACTGGCTGATGCAGATGATAACAATTTAGGGTTAGAAGTAAAGGCTAGAATACAGCAGAAAATACAGGATTTAATGTTACTAAGGGCAAACAGGTTAGAAACGCTGTCTACTAACAGAGAACAAATAGTATTACAAACAAACAGAATCAAAGAAACTATAAACAGACTCCTTCAAAAAAATACTACGTTAGCAGAAAGAATAAGGACTCTGTTCAGAGAGCAGGGGATTACAATAGTTAGTATATTAACAGCCGTTGGGTTTGCTATCTCTACACTGGTTTATGCATTAACCGGCAGTGCGCCAACAGGGTCAGTAGCACCTCCAACGCCTCAGCCCGGTAAAAGTTGGATTAGAAAACAATTGCACCATCTGGCAAACCTATTAAAGAAGTTAGCTGTCAAAGCGCTTGATGCTCTGCCTGGCATAATAGGCAGTGTTGTTAGTTGGGTTTTGTCTACCATAGGCAAAGTGGCTGGTTATATGGCTGACCATCTGTGGACGTTAGGAGTGCTGGCTGCCGGTTTAATTTTTAGTGAAATAAAGTATGGCTAATCCAGTAAAAGTTAAAAACTCAACAAGGGCTGTCTTTTCACTAGTGTGTCTGTCGGGGTGAGGTACATCAACAGGTGGTGTTGGACCGCTTTCTGGCTGTGGACTGCTTATAACTGGTGGGGGGTTGCTTTCAGGGCTAGATACTTTTTTTAAAATGGCTGGTGCGGGCCTTGTGTTTTAAACCTTGATTGTGTCCTAAGTTTTGGTCGTCTCTGGCTATGAGAATTTCATTATTATAATTCTGTATCATGCCAATCTGCAGTCTAAGGTCAGAAGGCAGCATGTATAATCCATGACCCACAACAAAGTCAACCTTTGACCTAGCATGTAAAAGAACGTTTTGGTACCTTTGTATGCTGGAAGGCAAATCAACAGCAGAGTTAATAGCATCTTCTAAATTAGCTAGAAATTGTTTTCTGGCGTCAAAGCTTGTAGATTGATCCACTATGCTAGACTTGGTCTGTGCTTGCGCTCCTAATAGACACCAAACGTACGTCCGTATGGAGTCATCAAGTCTTTGCACTCCTGGCATTGTTAGACCTTTACTTTCATCTAAGATAAATGTTGCCCAAGCATTGGGGTGTTTTTGTTCTATTGATCCCAATCTAACTTGCTTGTTTGGTTGAAAAGAGGTGTGGCCGGGCCAGTAGTCAAAATTATATTCTCTATGCGTGCCCCACAAATACAATGTGCCCAACCCGTGATTGCGGTCTAACTTTTGTCTAAAGTTATTTGAAGGGTTAATGTTAAATTCGTTGCAGATTCTTTCATATGCATTATTGTCCATTGAGCTGAGAAAACGCGTTGTCATTGGGGAGGCGTACTTGTAGTTCAGTTAGTATGCGTCTATACTGGTAATAAACATGAAAGTTATATACTGACCTTACTAAGAGATTGGGGTGGTATAAATGGTTTGTATATGAAACACCACAGCCAGTAGTTGAGCAGTAAATGGCAAAATTTAACTGATTTTGGTAAAAAGCCATGGGGTGAGTTGACCATGCTGATGGCACACTATCACTCTTTATTGGAGGATTTAAATATCTAGTTAGTGGGTTTACAAGTCTGACTTGGAAGCCATATGATTCATCCACTGCGATGGTTAGGACACTGAAGTCCAAAGATTTGGGCTCATAAACCCCTCCTACGTCGTAAGTGGCACTTTCATTATATTTAAAAGGTTCCATTTTAAATAGATTTTTTAAAAAAGGATTTAAAAGGATGTACATTTATATAACCAAGCAAAACGTGCGTGTGTTCTTAAAGTATCCAATTGACAATAGGCGCGGTGATAATAGGGTTGCCCTTAGAGAAATTGGTTTTAAAGTTAAGTGGATTAATATATCTGAAAAAAACTAAGAATAACTGGGTGGGTGTTAAGGACGGGCAAGGTAATTTATTAAAGCATTTAAAAATACCTGATGGTTACTACAACTTTTGTTCTTTAAAAGAAGTATTTAGCAATTTTGGCATTAAGTTAAAAATCAACGAGGCAAATCTTATAATTACTATGCACTTTCCAGAAGAAAGAAGGGAGTACGTTTTTCCTAGAAGCCTCGCTCGAATTTTAGGCTTCTATGATAGTGGTGAAACGTATCATATTAGAACACATATGTACGTAGAAAGTGGGCTTTATGAGTATGTAGGTAGTAGACCATCCGATTTTCTAATTAACCCAAGGTTGTATGTTCATTTAAGTGAATTAAAAACGGATAATAATTTGTTTAATGGCAATCCATCTACAGTTCTAAGAGTGTTGCCATCACTTGAGGCGGGGTTTTGCGATTATCAGTCATATACATTTGACAAAAACAGTCAATTTAAAAAATTAGTTGGTGAGGATATACACTCATTGTGTGTAAAAATAACTAACCAAGATGGAAAGACGGTTGTTTGTTCTGATTTGTTGGTAGTGCTTGAGATAGATAATTGAGGGAGAGAATGTAAATATGTAGGTTCTAAATCACCCTATCTTATTTTGCACGAAAACCCCCCATTTTAAAATAACGATTACGTCAAATTTTGGAGGTTTTTGGATGTTAATTTTTTTACCAAAAAAGGTGTTAATTTTGACAAAAAGTAGTATGAGATGGACGAGATTTGTTTGTGAAAAGGGGGGTTTTCGTGCAAAATAAGATGGGTGGGTTAGAACCAACATATTTACATTCTCTGCTTGATGGTGTAATGTTGCTCATAAATTTACTCAACATTTTTGAAAATTTAAGATCAATGTAGATCTGCCTTTACTTCAGGCGATTTTAGTTTTAAAACAGACGTATAACATTTTAACAGAAAGAGCAAGGTTAGTTTTCTTTTTTCACTAAAGACAACTTTTGATTTGCTCACCTAAGTTGACGAATTTTTAACGATTTTATTCTCATAGGGCCGACTCGATTGCACGGGATGTCGTGTTGGCCCTAGGAGTTTGGCATACTTTCTGTGTTCACACATAAACGTAGACTCAAAAGTAGAGAATAAGGGTAAATGTTGATTTAAAGTGTAATATAAACCAGTCTTCTTACCTCTTCGCTTCTCTTGTTTACTCTCCCTCGCCCCCCCCCCCCCCTCCCACACACACTTCTCACCATCTTTCAGCCTGGAAAGCAAACACACACACACACAAAAGATTAAAATGACGTGGTGAGAACCTTCCTGATATGATGACACTGTCTCGTCTCATCTTTTTTCTTTTGCATTTTTTTTTACTTGGAGGGGTCGGGGAGAAGAAGCAAAGTTGATAAACTTGAGGTTCAAATCAATTTTGTGGGCATATCCCCTCCCCGAATCAACTGTTCACATCCATACTAGTAAAAAAAAAAAGAAAGAAATGAAGAAAAAGTTCACATCCATGTCACTACCTTTGAAGAACTTGATCAGCTTTCTCCTGGAGCTGCGCCGTCGCCATGTCCAGAGCGTCCTGGTTCCTCACATTCTCCATCTCAGAGCTCCCTGCCCCTGGCAGGTCAGCCCCAGTGATGTCCCTTCTTTAGGGGTGGAGGTGCTGTTGGGGGTGGGCAGGCCTGAATCCAGCCACCAGAACTCGTCTTTCTGGTTCTGCTCCTGTCTGAGATGAGCCTAAACAAGACAGTGGCACATGTCTAAAACGCTCTTCACAAAACCTAAACAAGACAGTGGCAGATGTCATGTCTAAAACGCCCTTCACAAAGCCTAAACAAGACAGTGGCACATGTCTAAAATGCTCTTCACAAAACCTAAACAAGACAGTGGCAGATGTCATGTCTAAAACGCCCTTCACAAAGCCTAAACAAGACAGTGGCACATGTCTAAAACGCCCTTCACACAGCCTAAACAAGACTGTCTTTACAAAAAGGGCAGTCACAGGGTCCATACAGGTCGACACGTTCAACATTCCATGACTTTTCTATGCCATTTTGGGCAGCTTCCATGACCCCAAAACTGTCGAAACATTTACAATACAAACAAGACAGAGTAAGTGAACCCAAGAAATGCCATAAATCAGAATTTTGACTATGCAACGCATCCAGACTCTCAAAAACAAAGCAAATTACACTGGATGATTGGTATATCTACTATGCCAATAGGTTGAATATCATGAAGAGAGAAGATGAGCAAAATATTGGCCGAGCAGCGAACTTCATTCAGTGAGACATGTTTTTTTGTTGTACTCTTGGACTGTGAGTGTATTACGTCTTGCCCCAATGTCAAATTTGATTTTTTTTTTTCATCAGGTTTGACTTGTCATTGCCTTCAGTACTGTTGACCACTGTGATATCAGAACTCCTGACTTTGAACCCGATTCTGGTTTGGCATCCACAGTGTCAGTACTGTGGCGGCTTCTGCAAACTTTCCTCCTGTGGCTAGGAGATGCACATGGCAGTCGCTTGATGGTGGCGTTTTTCGCCAGTGGGCTCTGCAGTCATGAAATAGGGGCAGGTACACCCATAGGAACGGTTCCGTGGAGGTTCTGTTGTGTCACATCCAGTGGCCATTACACAACGGTATTTGCCAGGGAGTAATTATGTCCCTTCACGTGTAAATGGAATGCCCTGTGCGTGCCTGCACCATGTGTGAACACAGCGCAGGCTTCCACGGGTGGTGCAGGACTGCTCCCGACTGGTTTGATTGGCAGTTGAGGGCATTACTTCTCTGGGTCCCACTTGCACCTCCAGGTGTGTCTTTTTTCCTTTTCTTTCCGGCAGTTTGTGGCTGCTGTTCTCAGCGCTGGACGTTTCCCTCTTGTTCTGTGGTGCTTAGAATCTCCACCACGGCAAAAGGAATGGTTCCTTTCCTCTTTGTGAAATGAGGTTTATGTTTTAGAATCTCTACCACGGCAAAAGGAATGGTTCCTTTCCTCTTTGTGAAATGAGGTTCATGTTTTAGAATCTCCACCACGGCAAAAGGAATGGTTCCTTTCCTCTTTGTGAAATGAGGTTCATGTTTTAGAATCTCTACCACGGCCAAAGGAATGGTTCCTTTCCTCTTTGTGAAATGAGGTTCATGTTTTAGAATCTCTACCACGGCCAAAGGAATGGTTCCTTTCCACTTTGTGAAATGAGGTTCATGTTTTAGAATCTCCACCACGGCAAAAGGAATGGTTCCTTTCCTCTTTGTGAAATGCGGTTCATGTTTTAGAATCTCCACCACGGCAAAAGGAATGGTTCCTTTCCTCTTTGTGAAATGAGGCTCATGTTTTAGAATCTCCACCACACCAAAAGGAATGGTTGGTTTCCTCTTTGTGAAACAAGGTTCACGTTGTAGACTCTCCACACTACGGAAAAAGGAATGGTTCATTTTCTCTTTATGAAATGAGGTTCATGTTTTTTTCTTTCTGCAACAACATTCACAACTACATACACCTCGTCTTGGCCATTGCAGAGTTGTTTCTGTCACAATTCAAATCGTTGGCCAGCTTTTATTCCCTGAGCTAGAGTTAAATTCCCACCTTTTTTAAAGGAGGCCTCTCTTGTGGTTTTCTCTTGCGCTCCGTTGATGAATCAGTGTGTACCATAATATTATCATTGTGTGCTCACGGTCTGTAAGAATTTGGTGTGGTTCTTTTACAAAGTTACCAAAGAAATCATCTTGGTCCTGTTCCCTTTCTCTCAGTTTATGTCTTGAAATTCGTTTGTTCTGTTCTGGTCGGACATCCATTGTTTAGAGCAATCGGGTTTTTCTGTTTCACCTGCAGCTCACTATCGAGTATGATGAATTATTCTGTCTTGAGTGCTGCGCCAGATGACGAACCTTCTGGCTTTCTGCATGCCCGTTAGTGTCACCAATCGACTACTGGACCCAAACCCAACGTGATCTTTTGCATGTGTTCTCTTGCAAGAGACCTGTAGCACTGGAATCGAAGAAAGGATGTTCACTGTTCACAAAGGATATTTGATGTTCATAAAGGATGTTCAATGTTCATAAAGGATGTTCAATGTTCACATGCGCCATGGTCTACCCATCATGGGTAGGCCTGTAAATGTGAAAAAAAAATCAGATTCTGTTTCTGACACACTTACAACGCTTATCTTGCGCCGAATATGAGAAGATAAGTGATTGCTCGTTCTTCGTTTCTATTGTCCTGAACGTTGTTTATCTTACCTGAAGAAGACCTACGGGGGGGTCGAAACGCGTCGTATTTTGTCTTCTAACTTATTTGTCTTTTTTTTTTTTTTTTTTTGGACTCGCGAAGAATGTTTTAAAAATTTGTTTCAATTTCCACCTGAGTCACCTCACTTTGAAACTACCATGTAACGTGTGTGTGTGTGTGTGTGTGTGTGTGTGTGTGTGTGTGTGTTTTCAGTCGTTTACGCAGCAATTTTCATGGTGTTTCCCTCACAATTCTTTCCATGTAAACAAAAAGCAAAAACAAAATTCCAATAAACGCGACAGACGGTTTATTCAAGTGTGTGCATGTGTGTGTGCGTGTGTGTGTGTGTTTTCAGTTGTTTACGCAGCAATTTTCATGGTGTTTCCCTTACAATTCTTTCCATGTAAACAAAAAGCAAAAACAAAATTCTAATAAACACGAAAGACGGTTTATTCAAGTGTGTGTGTGTGTGTGTGTGTATGTGTGGTGACAAGACCCCCAGTACTGAGGGACCCTCTATGTCATTTCTTTGGACATTGAGGGTGTGTAAAATTCTGAGGGATTATTTGGGGACCTGATGTTTTCTAGACGTCTAATCCTCTTTAGTTTTCAGTAAAAGTATAGAAAATCGGAAAAACAGTGGTCCCCCATTCTTGTGGTTTCACTTACACAATTGTGTGAACTTTCACACACGATTACACACCTTCGTCTACTCTGGATACACACGTCCTGTGAGTTCGCTTTCAATGCCGCCATGTTGTTGCTTTCGCCAGGTGATCCCTACATCTTCAAAGTAAGCAATATTTTTTCCCCCGTCTTTCTTTTGTTTTTGACATTAACTTTTTTTTTTAGATTATTCTGACTTCAGGCAGTATTCTGAATTAGGCCTGTCTGACTGGAATAATTTGCTCGCATTTAGATTCTTTCAGAACGAACAGCTACTCAATGTCATTGATTATAATGTCACTCATTCACTTTGTGTTAATTTCATGACAGAAATAGCTCCCACTATAAAAAAAAAAAAAAAATTTTGGAAAGAGAGATCTTAACGTGAACCAATAATCATATAATCCTAGCTCCGATAAGCTTGATAGTGTAATGTTGCTCATAAATTTACTCAACATGAAGCTGAACAATTAAGTAGCAGGGAAAACAAGTGCAGGCTAACAATTCTTCAGTCGTTATAGTAATGACTTGGCAAAGATTTGAACTTTCAGGGAAAAAAAATGAGGATGAAGAAAATGGGCGGAATATATTATAAATAATGAGAAACCCTTCACTAGCTGCCTGAGGGAACCATCATCATCCCTCTCAAAGGCAGATCTATTTGTACTGCCTGCTCCTAGGCCTTTCGTCCTGGGGGAATATATTATAAATAATGAGAAACCCTTCACTAGCTGCCTGAGGGAACCATCATCATCCCTCTCAAAGGCAGATCTATTTGTACTGCCTGCTCCTAGGCCTTTCATCCGCTGAATCGGACTCATCAGGGAGACACGGCTGATTGTGTCTACGCTCCTGGTGTCAAATAGAGACACACCACAGTCCATAATTCTGTGGTGTTCTCACCACCAAGAGTTCAAAAAAAAATCCAACAGCACCCCCAAAGCAGCCAGCGAAGGATAGTAAAATGGAATAAAACGAAAGTGTGGAGAGGAAAAAAGTTGCTGAAAAACTAAAAGCATTATGCAAACAGTATAAAACGCAGGGGACAATCTTTGAGCCTATGCTTGAGGATCCATTCAAGGATGCAAGGGAGATCAAAAGATATGAAACAGTCTGAGTGGTCAGCTCTGCTGTTCAATAACTCAAGCATTGTCAGTGGCTAAGAATTGTGCAGAACCACATTTACTTGGATCTCCTAAGAGATGCGATCTCCCACTGATTGACCAAACAATATAATGCTGAACAATTAAGTAGTGGGGGAAAACAAGTGCAGGCTAACAATTCTTCAGTCAATATAGTAATGACTTGGCAAAGATTTGAACTTTTAGGGAAAAAAAAATTTACTCAACATGTTTGAAAATTTAAGATCAATGTAGATCTGCCTTTACTTCAGGCGATTTTAGTTTTAAAACAGACGTATAACATTTTAACAGAAAGAGCAAGGTTAGTTTTCTTTTTTCACTAAAGACAACTTTTGATTTGCTCACCTAGGTCGACGAATTTTTAACGATTTTATTCTCATAGGGCCGACTCGATTGCATGGGATGTCGTGTTGGCCCTAGGAGTTTGGCATACTTTCTGTGTTCACACATAAACGTAGACTCAAAAGTAGAGAATAAGGGTAAATGTTGATTTAAAGTGTAATATAAACCAGTCTTCTTACCTCTTCGCTTCTCTTGTTTACTCTCCCTCGCCCCCACCCCCCCCCCCTCCCACACACACTTCTCACCACCTTTCAGCCTGGAAAGCAAACACACACACACACAAAAGATTAAAATGACGTGGTGAGAACCTTCCTGATATGATGACACTGTCTCGTCTCATCTTTTTTCTTTTGCATTTTTTTTACTTGGAGGGGTCGGGGAGAAGAAGCAAAGTTGATAAACTTGAGAGTTAAAATCAATTTTGTGGGCATATCCCCTCCCCGAATCAACTGTTCACATCCATACTAGTAAAAAAAAAAAAGAAAGAAATGAAGAAAAAGTTCACATCCATGTCACTACCTTTGAAGAACTCGATCAGCTTTCTCCTGGAGCTGCGCCGTCGCCATGTCCAGAGCGTCCTGGTTCCTCACATTCTCCATCTCAGAGCTCCCTGCCCCTGGCAGGTCAGCCCCAGTGATGTCCCTTCTTTAGGGGTGGAGGTGCTGTTGGGGGTGGGCAGGCCTGAATCCAGCCACCAGAACTCGTCTTTCTGGTTCTGCTCCTGTCTGAGATGAGCCTAAACAAGACAGTGGCACATGTCTAAAACGCTCTTCACAAAACCTAAACAAGACAGTGGCACATGTCTAAAACGCTCTTCACAAAACCTAAACAAGACAGTGGCAGATGTCATGTCTAAAACGCCCTTCACAAAGCCTAAACAAGACAGTGGCACATGTCTAAAATGCTCTTCACAAAACCTAAACAAGACAGTGGCAGATGTCATGTCTAAAACGCCCTTCACAAAGCCTAAACAAGACAGTGGCACATGTCTAAAACGCCCTTCACACAGCCTAAACAAGACTGTCTTTACAAAAAGGGCAGTCACAGGGTCCATACAGGTCGACACGTTCAACATTCCATGACTTTTCTATGCCATTTTGGGCAGCTTCCATGACCCCAAAACTGTCGAAACATTTACAATACAAACAAGACAGAGTAAGTGAACCCAAGAAATGCCATAAATCAGAATTTTGACTATGCAACGCACCCAGACTCTCAAAAACAAAGCAAATTACACTGGATGATTGGTATATCTACTATGCCAATAGGTTGAATATCATGAAGAGAGGAGATGAGCAAAATATTGGCCGAGCAGCGAACTTCATTCAGTGAGACATGTTTTTTTGTTGTACTCTTGGACTGTGAGTGTATTACGTCTTGCCCCAATGTCAAATTTGATTTTTTTTTTCATCAGGTTTGACTTGTCATTGCCTTCAGTACTGTTGACCACTGTGATATCAGAACTCCTGACTTTGAACCCGATTCTGGTTTGGCATCCACAGTGTCAGTACTGTGGCGGCTTCTGCAAACTTTCCTCCTGTGGCTAGGAGATGCACATGGCAGTCGCTTGATGGTGGCGTTTTTCGCCAGTGGGCTCTGCAGTCATGAAATAGGGGCAGGTACACCCATGGGAACGGTTCCGTGGAGGTTCTGTTGTGTCACATCCAGTGGCCATTACACAACGGTATTTGCCAGGGAGTAATTATGTCCCTTCACGTGTAAATGGAATGCCCTGTGCGTGCCTGCACCATGTGTGAACACAGCGCAGGCTTCCACGGGTGGTGCAGGACTGCTCCCGACTGGTTTGATTGGCAGTTGAGGGCATTACTTCTCTGGGTCCCACTTGCACCTCCAGGTGTGTCTTTTTTCCTTTTCTTTCCGGCAGTTTGTGGCTGCTGTTCTCAGCGCTGGATGTTTCCCTCTTGTTCTGTGGTGCTTAGAATCTCCACCGCGGCAAAAGGAATGGTTCCTTTCCTCTTTGTGAAATGAGGTTCATGTTTTAGAATCTCTACCACGGCAAAAGGAATGGTTCCTTTCCTCTTTGTGAAATGAGGTTCATGTTTTAGAATCTCCACCACGGCAAAAGGAATGGTTCCTTTCCTCTTTGTGAAATAAGGTTCATGTTTTAGAATCTCCACCACGGCAAAAGGAATGGTTCCTTTCCTCTTTGTGAAATGAGGTTCATGTTTTAGAATCTCTACCACGGCCAAAGGAATGGTTCCTTTCCTCTTTGTGAAATGAGGTTCATGTTTTAGAATCTCTACCACGGCCAAAGGAATGGTTCCTTTCCTTTTTGTGAAATGAGGTTCATGTTTTAGAATCTCCACCACGGCAAAAGGAATGGTTCCTTTCCTCTTTGTGAAATGAGGTTCATGTTTTAGAATCTCTACCACGGCAAAAGGAATGGTTCCTTTCCTCTTTGTGAAATGAGGCTCATGTTTTAGAATCTCCACCACACCAAAAGGAATGGTTGGTTTCCTCTTTGTGAAACAAGGTTCACGTTGTAGACTCTCCACACTACAGAAAAAGGAATGGTTCATTTTTTCTTTGTGAAATGAGATTCATGTTTTTTTCTTTCTGCAACAACATTCACAACTACATACACCTCGTCTTGGCCATTGCAGAGTTGTTTCTGTCACAATTCAAATCGTTGGCCAGCTTTTATTCCCTGAGCTAGAGTTAAATTCCCACCTTTTTAAAAGGAGGCCTCCCTAGTGGTTTTCTCTTGCGCTCCGTTGATGAATCAGTGTGTACCATAATATTATCATTGTGTGCTCACGGTCTGTAAGAATTTGGTGTGGTTCTTTTACAAAGTTACCAAAGAAATCATCTTGGTCCTGTTCCCTTTCTCTCAGTTTATGTCTTGAAATTCGTTTGTTCTGTTCTGGTCGGACATCCATTGTTTAGAGCAATCGGGTTTTTCTGTTTCACCTGCAGCTCACTATCGAGTATGATGAATTATTCTATCTTGAGTGCTGCGCCAGATGACGAACCTTCTGGCTTTCTGCATGCCCGTTAGTGTCACCAATCGACTACTGGACCCAAACCCAACGTGATCTTTTGCATGTGTTCTCTTGCAAGAGACCTGTAGCACTGGAATCGAAGAAAGGATGTTCACTGTTCACAAAGGATATTTGATGTTCATAAAGGATGTTCAATGTTCATAAAGGATGTTCAATGTTCACATGCGCCATGGTCTACCCATCATGGGTAGGCCTGTAAATGTGAAAAAAAAATCAGATTCTGTTTCTGACACACTTACAACGCTTATCTTGCGCTGAATATGAGAAGATAAGTGATTGCTCGTTCTTCGTTTCTATTGTCCTGAACGTTGTTTATCTTACCTGAAGAAGACCTACGGGGGGTCGAAACGCGTCGTATTTTGTCTTCTAACTTATTTGTCTTTTTTTTTTTTTTTTTGGGACTCGCGAAGAATGTTTTAAAAATTTGTTTCAATTTCCACCTGAGTCACCTCACTTTGAAACTACCATGTAACGTGTGTGTGTGTGTGTGTGTGTGTGTGTGTGTGTGTTTTCAGTCGTTTACGCAGCAATTTTCATGGTGTTTCCCTCACAATTCTTTCCATGTAAACAAAAAGCAAAAACAAAATTCCAATAAACGCGACAGACGGTTTATTCAAGTGTGTGCGTGTGTGTGTGCGTGTGTGTGTGTGTTTTCAGTTGTTTACGCAGCAATTTTCATGGTGTTTCCCTTACAATTCTTTCCATGTAAACAAAAAGCAAAAACAAAATTCTAATAAACGCGAAAGACGGTTTATTCAAGTGTGTGTGTGTGTGTGTGTGTGTATGTGTGGTGACAACACCCCCAGTACTGAGGGACCCTCTATGTCATTTCTTTGGACACTGAGGGTGTGTAAAATTCTGAGGGATTATTTGGGGACCTGATGTTTTCTAGACGTCTAATCCTCTTTAGTTTTCAGTAAAAGTATAGAAAATCGGAAAAACAGTGGTCCCCCATTCTTGTGGTTTCACTTACACAATTGTGTGAACTTTCACACACGATTACACACCTTCGTCTACTCTGGATACACACGTCCTGTGAGTTCGCCCCTTGCTTTCGATGCCGCCATGTTGTTGCTTTCGCCAGGTGATCCCTACATCTTCAAAGTAAGCAATATTTTTCCCCCGTCTTTCTTTTGTTTTTGACATTAACTTTTTTTTTAGATTATTCTGATTTCAGGCAGTATTCTGAATTAGGCCTGTCTGACTGGAATAATTTGCTCGCGTTTAGATTCTTTCAGAACATACAGCTACTCAATGACATTGATTATAATGTCACTCATTCACTTTGTGTTAATTTCATGACAGAAATAGCTCCCACTATCAAAAATAAAAAAACCTTTTGGAAAGAGATCTTAACGTGAACCAATAATCATATAATCCTAGCTCCGATAAGCTTGAGAGAATGTAAATATGTATTTTGCACGAAAACCCCCCTTTTCACAAACAAATCTCGTCCATCTCATACTACTTTTTGTCAAAATTAACCTTTTTTTGTAAAAAAATTAACATCCAAAAACCTCCAAAATTTGACGTAATCGTTATTTTAAAGTGGGGGGTTTTCGTGCAAATAAGATAGGGTGATTTAGAACCCGCATATTTACATTCTCTCCTCTCTTCTGATTCTTGCGCAAAACAATAGGAACGGCTTACTTAATTTTTTTAATTGGTGTTTATAATCTGGTTTAAAAAATGAAGCCCGGAGTAGTTGCAGAGCTTATTGATATATTCAGAATGTGGGAGTTGGAGGAAAGGAGCTGGGGAGTTGATAGAGAAGAGTTTGAAGAATTAATTACGGATCTTTTTGAGCGCGCCGATATGCAGGAAAGCGTAAGGAACGCAATCAGTAAACTACCACATTCTTGGCCTTATTCAGTTATAAAGTTGTTTGCCATTTTAATTGATCAAACAGCTCCTGAAGATCTTGATCTGACTGCTTCTACTGACCCTGAAGGAGTAACTGTTACCTTTAAACCTGGACAGTTTTTAAGATTAGTAAAAGACTATGAGTAATAAATAACAGCTGAATTTACAATTATTTTTTTATTTATTTAATTTTTAGGTTTAAAAATGACGACCAAACACAGCGAATCTGATCTAATGATTTTAATAGAAAATTGTAATGAACTATTTGACGAAACAATGAAAGTGTTAAACATTGATTTTGGTGAATCTGGGTTTGAGAATGATGTAAACAATTTAATAAAAAAATCACAGTCAACTATTTGACGAAGCAATCAAAGAGTTAAACATTGACTGCAGTGATTCAGAAAAAGCTAAAGTATTGGCAGGCGTTCTTGTAAGATTAGGGTGTCTTGAAGTATTGCAACGCTTGGGTGAAGAATAAAAGCGCGTTTACTTACTTTTACTTACATTTATTTTTTTTAATTTACGTAAATATTATGGGTCAAAAATGAACCCCACAAGTAAATCCGAGGTTGGAAAACTATATACGTGGGAGGAGATATTTGACGGCAATGAACAATTAAGCAATACGTTTAGTGAAGTAGACATGGACATTATTAACCCCTCAAGCGTTCAGGAAAGCGTAACACATGCCATTTCTAAAATCCCAGAGTCTCTTCAAATTGGCCCGCCAGTAAAAGTGTTGTTGGCCATTCTGATTGATTATATAACCCCCGATGATAAAAACATGCAAGTCTGGGTTTCAACTAAACAGAAAGAAGTAATCAGCTATTACGACTTTAATTCTGAATGGGCTGATTACATGCTTACACAGCTTAACCATGCAAGTGAAGAAGCGAAATTGCGCGGCTCCGGCTGGTCTGAAGGAACAGTCCTTGAAATCAGATTAAGACAAAGTTCTATCCTATAGTTGGCAATTCTTACCTTCCTCTTCCAAGAGAGTTAGTGTTAAAACGAGCAGTCTTAAACATACAAAATTCTGACAATATGCGTTTCATGTGGTGTGTTTTGGCGCATTTACATCCTGTTAAAAAGCACGCAGACAGAGTTTCCAATTACGAACAATATATAAATGAGCTGAACTTTAATAACATAAACTTTCCAGTAAGCATAGAAAGTATGTCTCAGTTTGAAGAGCAAAACAAGCCAATAACCGTAAACGTATACACATGGTCTGTAGTAGACAATCTAGTCCCTCTAAGGATTTCTCCCAAAGCTCCTACTTTAGGCGATCCAATTAACAAACATGTCGACTTGATACTGTTTGCAGACGGTCTAAAGAGCCATTATGTGTTAATAAGATCAATTAGCAGACTTATGGCTTATACTACAAAGAACCCAGCTAAACAAGAGCTTTGTAGAAGGTGTTTGGTCAGGATCCCAACTATAGAAGCAGCTGCCAGTCATAAGAAACATTGTAAAAGTTTTGTAGACTGTGAAACTAAACTTCTTACACCCAAACCAGGGTCTAAAGTTAGTTTTAAGAATGTACGCAAGATGCAGATGAGCCCATACGTAGTTTATGCTGACTTTGAATCAATCTTGCCACAGTACTACGGCCCACAACAACTAGAAAAACAAAAAACAACCTTATTATCCCACCATCAGATCTGTTCTTATGCTTTTGTTATTGTTAGATCAGACGGTCAACACACAACGCCAGAGATTTACAGAGGCCCCAATGCAGCCTGTAGATTTTTGGAGCAGATGAAACAACTTCGTAATCAATTCTCCAATCAACTGAATCTCTCAGACATTAGGATGACTCCCGAAGACCAAAGGCGCTATGAATCATCTACACACTGCTGGATATGCGGCTCAGAGCTAACACCTAATAGTAAAGACGCGACAGCAGCGGAAGCAAACCCAACAGTGAGAGACCACGATCACATTACTGGAAAGTTCAGAGGGGCCGCGCACAACAGCTGCAATCTTCAACTTAAGGCTGATCCCAAGACGTAGAAACTGCCAATTTTCTTTCATAACTTACGAGGCTATGATTCTCATTTCATCATGCAAGCAATAAATTCTGAATATAAGAGGGTCAGCTGCATTGCACAGTCTTCAGAAAAGTACATGGCCTTTACTATTGACTGTTTATCCTTTTATGACTCTGCCCAACATCTGATGGCAAGTTTGGATAAATTATCAGGATCTCTACAAGACTTCCCAATAACTAAACAATATTTTGACCCATCTTTAGTACGTAAAGGTGTCTATCGTTATGAATACAAGAACTCGTGGGAAAGGTTTGATGAAGACTCACTTCCTCCTAAAGGCGCTTTCTTTTCTAGTCTTAGAGGAAAGGACATAGCCGATGCTGACTATGAACATGTCCAGAAAGCCTGGACAGAATTACACTGTCAAACAATGGGCGATTATCATGATCAATATCTAATGGCTGACGTGTGTTTATTGGCAGACGTCTTTCAGAATTACAGATCTCCCCGGGGCCCGGGTTTTTTTGGGATGCATTCTTAAAGTCTACAAACATTGAGTTTGATTTAAAATATCGATCTGGTACATTTCCAATGTTTGAAAAAGGGGCTGGGGGGAAAGGCATTAGCAGGCCTGCACCCTTCCCCTGCAAAGCCAA